>JASVEL010009570.1:0-11020 GCA_032618575.1 Nicotiana noctiflora | reverse complement strand
TTTGTCACGACCTTAGTTCACCAATCGTGAACATGTCGTGATGGCACCCAGTCCCCACGACTAGGTAAGCCTAACACGTTGCGGAATATACAAGCTATGAACACTTAAATAAGAAACAACGGAAAGATAGCATAAAAAGATATGTAATCCGTGCCACTTGGCACATACATCCGTCAACACACTGTGTAAACACTACCAAGATCCGGAATCTCACGGGCAACACAGACTAAAAGAGAGTATACAACTGTGGCTCTATGTGTGAAGAGTATCTAACAACGACATGAGAGAAAACATCTACTAATACTATCAGAATAGAAGGAAGGCCTCCGGATCCGCGGACGTAGCAGATCATACCTCGAGGTCTCCCAAAATGCTGCTGAATCACCTAATATGAGCCTGCCCCGATGTACCTGGATCTGCACAACAAAAGTGTGCAGAAGAGTAGCATGAGTACACCACGGCGGTACTCAGTAAGTGCCAAGCCTAACCTCGATGGAGTAGTGACGAGGAAGGTCAGGGCCCTACTGAGAAACAATAATATAATGATGATAACAAATTAAACAATTTAAATGATAATAATTCCCGAACTAACAACAATAAGACGATTACTGCAAATGTCTACAATTAAACTAACAACAAATAGTCAACTCAATAAAACAAATCCAGGACTTGTGGGAATTGAACCCACAGTCCCATTCTCAGTACCTCTGGGTCTCCGGGAATCGAACCCGCAGCCCATATCTCAATAATATCTCAATAGCTCAGGATCTCTGGGAATCGAACCCGCAGTCCTTATCCAGGATCTCGGGAATCAAACCCGTAGTCCCTACCAATAACTCAGGATCTCGGGAATCAAACCCGTAGTCCCTACCAATAACTCAGGATCTCGGGAATCGAACCCGTAGTCCACGTCTCAATAAATCTCAGGATCTCCGGGAATCGAACCCGCAGTCCGCATTTCAATAAATCTCAGGATCTCCGGGAATCGAACCCGCAGTCCACAAACACAGCAAGTATAGGAATACACAGAAAGAAGTATAATATGAACCCACAGCCCTGGGATCTCCGGGAATTGAACCCGCAGTCCACAAACACAGCAAGTAAAGGAATACACAGAGAGAAATATAATATGCTTAACTATAACTCCACCGAGGACTAGTACCAACAATTATCAAGAAGTTCAAGTAGGACAATTAGGCAATTAGACAGATAAATCCTACCTAATCATGCTTCCCTAACGAATACCAGGTGAATGTCACAATTTAATAAATTAAGAATAGGAATATCACGAATTGAACAATTCAAGTAAAGTGAGTTACAACAACCAGCGCATGTACACGCCCGTCACCTCGCGTACAAGGCATTTAAACTATCACATAATATCCTAGGGGTAAAGGTTCCCCCACACGAGGTTAGACAAGCCACTTACCTCGATTCCGGTACAAAACCGCTAAGAGACAACCCTCTTGCCGCGAATATCCGACTCCGAGTGACCCGAATCTAGTCAAAACAATTACACAGTATAAATAACATCGCAAGTAATTAATTACAATGATAAAATTACAGCTACGGCGCGAAAGTGGGTGAAATGACCAAAATACCCCTGAATCCATCGGCTCAGAATTGAAATATTTTTTACATTTTCAGAACCCTCGTACTCTCACGAGTCCATACATATAAAATTTACCAAAATCGGAGTTCGATTGGCCTTTCAAACCCCAAACTTTCGTTTTCAATTTCTAGGCTACAATCCTTCATAATTTCTACCCAAATTCATGAAGATTGATGTTAATTCTACCATAAAATGCTGTTTTTGAGTCAATAAACTTACCTCCGATGAATACCCGATGATTTCCTAGCGTTTTCCCGTGATTTTTCGCTCAAAATTGCCCAAAATCCGAGATTGGAACTCACAAAAATTGATGGCTAGTCTTTAATAAGCTGTCCAGATTTTTTTCCCCCGATTTACTGTTCATGCGCGTGGTGAACAGTTACGCGCGGTTACTGTTCACGCGCGGTTACTGTTCACTGTTCATAATTGTAACAGCTTTTTAAGGAAAAATTGCAGCACAGCCATTTTTCACTAAAATGGTTCTAATTCCATCATACGAACTCAGAATTCGACGATTCTTTTTCCTATGGCTCCGTAATTTCGATACGGATCCAGTGGTTCAAACAAAACTGAATTTGGATCTCATTTGCTCAGTGCAACATCAATTTCGCTCGTTAAACAATTAAATCACATTTCGCGTCAAAAACCCAATCGCGACTTGATGAAATTAAACCAAAATTTCCGGATCAGTCCTATAATTCATTATTTAAATTCTCGAACTCTCGAAATCAAATTTGGATCTCTAGAACTAAAATTAGACCTTTGGATCATTACATTTATGCTCAAAACGGCAAAAATCTTCCAAAAATGACCCGTTGGGCATCCGAAACACACCCGAGACCCTCGGGACCACAACCAAAAACTCAAACTCAACCTAATACTTCATTCAAACTTGCTCGGATCATAAAAACGCTGCCTTAAACATCAAAAATCACCAAAATCCTAGAATTCGATTCAAACTTAAACTTAAACTTTCAAAATTCACATTCGATCAAAAACCCGACCAAACGATGTCCGAATGACCTGAAAATTTGCAAACATATCCAAAATCACCTAAGGAAGCTACTGCAATGGTCGGAATTCCATTCCGACTCCCGGATCAAAATATCACCTATCGATCGGATTCCGCCAAAATTCCAACTTCGCCAAAATAGGCTAACTTCTTCACCGGACCTCCAAAATTACTTCCGATTGCGCTCCTAAGTCTTAAATCATCCCCCGAAACTAACCGAATCATCGGAATTCAGTTCCGAGCCCTCTAACTCATAAGTCAACGTTGGGTTGACTTTTCCAACTTAAGCTTTCCTTAAAGAGATTAATTGTCCCATTTCCTACCAAAATCGATCCGAATTGACTCAAAGTTTGCACACAAGTCAAATTCGATATTACGGACTTGCACCAACTTTCAAAATCGCATTCCGACCCCGATATCAAAATTTTCACTTCCGGTCGAATTTTCTCATAAACCTTCAAATTCCTATATTTAGCCAAATCACTTCAAAATGACCTCCGGACATCCGAATTCACTTCCGATCGCGTTCCCAACTCCAAAATTACCGTACGGATCTATTCCCAGTCTCGGAATCCCAAATGGACATCTATAACTGTAAACTGCCTTCCAACCCAAATTTATGAAATTCTTCTAAAATACTAACTTCCACCATATACGCCGAAATGCTCACGGGTTATCAAAAACCAAATCTGGACATATGCCCAAGTTCAAAATCATCATACGAGCATGCTGGAACATTCAGATCCCAATTCCAAGGTCATTTACTCGAAATTCCAATCATAGTTCATTTCTTCAACTTTAAGCTTTCAAAAGGAGAATTTCCATTTAGATTTGACTCCAAACTTCTTGAATTTTAATTCTGACCATACACACAAGTCAATATACGTGAGATGAAGCTGCTCATGGCCTCAAACTACTGAATGACGCGTCGTAGCTCAAAATGACCGGTTGGGTCGTTACAATCTCCCCCACTTAAACATACGTTCGTCCTCGAACGTGCTGAGAACTACACTGAAGTAGTCTGAAATCACTCGTTTAACATCTCATGCAACTTCCTGCGCTTCCACAACTCATTTGAGCACATTAGCTCAATAACTCTAAAGATATACTCCTTTATTCGAGTAAATAAGCCATTAGACCCAAGTCCAACATCCGGAATTTCCTGCCTAACATGTTTCCATCATACGACCACCATATCATTCTTCACACGCTGTACCCATACATGACTGCATAACTTTGCTGAAGTCACACTTTGCATCACTTTACTCATGGGACCACAATAATATTCTTTAAATATAATAGTCGAAATTCCACAAATCCGATGCTCTCATTGCATCTCATGACCTACATAGGTCTTGCTCTAGCTTTTACAACACCGATACGACGGAAGAGATGTGCCGGAATTCATATTTAGTTGCCAAGTCAACAAATCATTCAGTCTATACTTTTGACAAGAACCATTACCTCATTCTGAACTAAACAATGGTCTTAGCACCTTAATTTATTTCATATGCTCACATTACACTGATCTCGAATTCAATGATCTCACCTCAACCATTACGAACTGCTCAGGCGATAAGCCACCTCAGACATAATCAAAAGTCCTGCAAGATGACACAATGTGCCAATAGGCTACTAATTCGTACGTGATACAAAAGGAAGGCGAACACTAGAGAGAACTATTCAACTCTCACACTAACATGGACTTCCTCAGAAAAATAGGAAACAGGACACATAAAAGCAATTATGGACACTGAAATAAACATCACACTGTTGCGGCGTGCAACCCGATCCCAACAATATGACCATGGCGGCGTGCCACCCGATCCCAACAATATAACCATGGCGGCGTGCCACCCGATCCCAACAATATAGACTCACACAAAGAGTCATATGTCGAGTTGAATAGCTCATCACATCAAAATACTGAATATCGATCATAAGCACACTAAGGTGCATGATATCAGACTCAATGAAAACATATAGCGCTATAGGCTATGAACTCAAGTACAACTGAGGTGCGACATATGATATGAGCCTCAAGAGCCATCATGCTCATATAACATCACCGCTGAGCGGAACCTCAACACATAAGGAACTTACCAAGCCGTCGCACACTCATACGGCACAATATATCTTTACTTGAATTAACTAACCGCGAAATAAGACCGCGACTATCCCTCCATAAAGGGCGCATTGCTGGAAGAAACATAACTGGCCTGACGCAAGGCTCACTTCCACATTTAAATCTAACCACCGACCTTAAGTCTATCCTGGTCGTGCCAAGCTAAGTCAATAATATTTCACAGGTCTATAACCCACTAAGCAGAGTGCCCTCCAGGCATAAGTTCTCAAATGGATGATATCACCAAAATCCTCATACTTGGTTTAAATTTCTAACCAATCAGAGTGACTACAAGTCACACCTATACAATCTTCTTGTGGGTCAAGCTCCCACCATCTTCCGAATAATTAAACGGACCTGCACATTCAACCCATCGGCTGCACTAACACTGAAAAGCGATCAGGAGTCCCTAACCGGGATGCAAAGCCTTTCTCACAGGACACCGACCTCAAATGATACTGATGTTAATACCCATCTTACTCAAAACACT
Source organism: Nicotiana noctiflora (assembly GCA_032618575.1). Taxonomy (NCBI): domain Eukaryota; kingdom Viridiplantae; phylum Streptophyta; class Magnoliopsida; order Solanales; family Solanaceae; genus Nicotiana; species Nicotiana noctiflora. The sequence goes on along the minus strand of JASVEL010009570.1, from coordinate 5,781 downwards.
GAAAGTCCTTTCCTGCTCATCCGAGCTCTTTATATCACATTTATTGACCAAACCGTGACCTTGGTCCTTACTTCAAATTTCATACTACTCACTGCACCCCACGTGCCGATATACGATACACACAATTTCCATCATAGCTCTAGAACTGACGATAGGCTAATACTTCATCACATAATACTTCCCATTTAACTCACTTTAGGAGAACTATAGCAACACATAGGCGAGTTCTCATTACCGTTGTATATGCCAATCTCTAAGTAGTGGTCTAAGTCACCATAACCCTTTCCGAGATCTGCCTACTCATAACAGGCCCTAACAGAAGAATACTTCAGAATACCATCAAACACTGCGGCCGACAAGCCTCAAATGCACCGCCACAAATCACATGCATAATTCGATCACATTACATGAACCGATCATTGGCACCAATATGCCAACTCAACTTTGTCTAATCAATCTACTTTCTTCCAGTTTATCCTGGATTGCCCTATAATGTAAATATCTCCCTTCAATACCTAACTTATTTCAACCACACTCACCCCGAATGACCTGAAATCATGAGGCCATGCTATCTCAAGAGCGACGACCATTTCACGCCTCTCAAATGCTACACCACAAGTCAAAACATCATAGGTTGTTTTTGTACTTTCTTCCTAAGTTGCTTTAAAGGCTTGAGCCTCAACTGTACTTATATGATTCAAAATTATCAGGCACTACACTTTACCTCTTGAATTCACTAGGACCGCTATTGAGAACCCTCCGGTTCTAACTTGCCCCAGTACGCAACCAACTCTACTGAATTTCTTTATAACATATGAATACCCTCTCGATAAAGCACCCAGCGGAATTACTTCCCGCGAAGCCTGCACCAATACGAGGCATAAATCATAAATTTTCCCTCAAGTTTGAACATGAGCCAACAAGGCTAACCATAACATGCATTCAACAATTCATATACTTAAATTACCACTCATGGTCTTTTTCCGTAGCTGCAAATAACCCATTAATACGCTAATATCCAGAATTCACACAGGTAATTAACCATGCAACCCAATCTTAAGCGGTGGGACTCTCCCACTTAGCCCAAAGCCACTATTACACGACTCTCGAACACATTAGAACCATTCTCTCGAGTCATTTACTATTATTCAACCGCAACTCACTTGATCCAACGAATATAACCACATGTGCTCTATTAGCACTCTAACACCATAGGGTATGACCTCATCCCAATACAACCAAACATCTTCTCGCTCCATGCATCGAGCATTATTTACCGCGACAACTTAAGACATATTGTGATTCTCACACCTACGAAGCACCATGTAGCCTTTGTCAAATATTTCCCTGCTGATAATAAAATGCAGAGTTTATTAGGGACACGGGAACATCTAAAGTCCCAACATTATACCATACGAGCCTCAACTCTTGCCCATCCGCAAGTTTTCAAGAACTTTGGAATAGCACCTAAATACATCGCATGCCAAATATGATATGACACATGACCCATAATTACATCGTTGATAGTGAAATCCTTTCACTTGACACGAAGCCTTAAGATACATCTTGCTAATCCATGATACTAGCCCTTAACATTCGTACGTCTTCATCATAAAACAAGCCAAAGGCATTCGTTTGGTACATGTCCTTCTTAAGACAGTTAAACTCATTTTTTTCCCCCAGTATCTCTGCTGGCTTAATCCTTCGCTAAATAGATATCTCATATGAACCATATAGTCTTTATTACCACCGACTATCTTTAGATCTACATCCACCTTGTGATTCTACCATTGCTGTGACGATTTGGCAGTTAAGTAAACCTTCTCAAGACCGTACTATCAACCGAATGCCAGAACCTAGTGCACCCCCATGTGCACAATTGAAGATCTCTCAATTCTCTTGCATTATCGATATGGATGACACGTGGTAACAATGGTTGAGTAAGTTCTTGACTCCCTTGAAATCCCTTTGCAGCGTCACGAACCGTCGGCGCATACTTGATACCGAGTGCACAATTTCAATACACGAGTGGATGCAAAAGAACATATGACATAGGCTCCAACTGAATAAATGGCGCACGATAAGGAATTCAAAGAATTGAAGAGTTTCCTAAACGGTTACATAGCCCCTCGTAGATAAATACAGACGTCTCCATATAGATCAATGAGAATCTAAGTAACCGGTCTGTGTCCCGTGACTCCTATGAACCTAGAGCTCTGATACCAACTTGTCACGACCCTAGTTCACCAATCGTGAACATGTCGTGATGGCACCTAGTCCCCACGACTAGGTAAGCCTAACACGTTGCGGAATATACAAGCTTATGAACACTTAAATAAGAAACAACGGAAAGATAGCATAAAAAGATATGTAATCCGTGCCACTTGGCACATACATCCGTCAACACACTGTGTAAACACTACCAAGATCCGGAATCTCACGGGCAACACAGACTAAAAGAGAGTATACAACTGTGGCTCTATGTGTGAAGAGTATCTAACAACGACATGAGAGAAAACATCTACTAATACTATCAGAATAGAAGGAGGGCCTCCGGATCCGAGTACGTAGCAGATCATACCTCGAGGTCTCCAAATGTACTGCTGAATTACCTAGTATGGGCATGTCCTGATGTACCTGGATCCGCACAACAAAAGTGTGCGGAAGAGTAGCATGAGTACACCATGGCGATACTCAGTAAGTGCCAAGCCTAACCTCGATGGAGTAGTGACGAGGAAGGTCAGGGCCCTACTGAGAAACAATAATATAATGATGATAACAAATTAAACAATTTAAATGATAATAATTCCCGAACTAACAACAATAAGACGATTACTGCAAATGTCTACAATTAAACTAACAACAAATAGTCAACTCAATAAAACAAATCCAGGACTTGTGGGAATTGAACCCACAGTCCCATTCTCAGTACCTCTGGGTCTCCGGGAATCGAACCCGCAGCCCATGTCTCAATAATATCTCAATAACTCAGGATCTCCGGGAATCGAACCCGCAGTCCCTCAATAACTCAGGATCTCCGGGAATCGAACCCGCAGTCCCTACCAATAACTCAGGATCTCGGGAATCGAACCCGTAGTCCCTACCAATAACTTAGGATCTCGGGAATCGAACCCGTAGTCCCTACCAATAACTCATCAATAAACTTCGGGTCTCCGGGAATCGAACCCGCAGCCCTTGGATCTCCGGGAATTGAACCCGCAGTCCACAAACAATAGCAATACGGGTCTCTGGGAATCGAACCCACAGCCCTGGGATCTCCGGGAATTGAACCCGCAGTCCACAAACACAGCAAGTAAAGGAATACACAGAGAGAAATATAATATGCTTAACTATAACTCCACCGAGGACTAGTACCAACAATTATCAAGAAGTTCAAGTAGGACAATTAGGCAATTAGACAGATAAATCCTACCTAATCATGCTTCCCTAACGAATACCAGGTGAATGTCACAATTTAATAAATTAAGAATAGGAATATCACGAATTGAACAATTCAAGTAAAGTGAGTTACAACAACCAGCGCATGTACACGCCCGTCACCTCGCGTACAAGGCATTTAAACTATCACATAATATCCTAGGGGTAAAGGTTCCCCCACACGAGGTTAGACAAGCCACTTACCTCGATTCCGGTACAAAACCGCTAAGAGACAACCCTCTTGCCGCGAATATCCGACTCCGAGTGACCCGAATCTAGTCAAAACAATTACACAGTATAAATAACATCGCAAGTAATTAATTACAATGATAAAATTACAGCTACGGCGCGAAAGTGGGTGAAATGACCAAAATACCCCTGAATCCATCGGCTCAGAATTGAAATATTTTTTACATTTTCAGAACCCTCGTACTCTCACGAGTCCATACATATAAAATTTACCAAAATCGGAGTTCGATTGGCCTTTCAAACCCCAAACTTTCGTTTTCAATTTCTAGGCTACAATCCTTCATAATTTCTACCCAAATTCATGAAGATTGATGTTAATTCTACCATAAAATGCTGTTTTTGAGTCAATAAACTTACCTCCGATGAATACCCGATGATTTCCTAGCGTTTTCCCGTGATTTTTCGCTCAAAATTGCCCAAAATCCGAGATTGGAACTCACAAAAATTGATGGCTAGTCTTTAATAAGCTGTCCAGATTTTTTTTCCCCCGATTTACTGTTCATGCGCGTGGTGAACAGTTACGCGCGGTTACTGTTCACGCGCGGTTACTGTTCACTGTTCATAATTGTAACAGCTTTTTAAGGAAAAATTGCAGCACAGCCATTTTTCACTAAAATGGTTCTAATTCCATCATACGAACTCAGAATTCGACGATTCTTTTTCCTATGGCTCCGTAATTTCGATACGGATCCAGTGGTTCAAACAAAACTGAATTTGGATCTCATTTGCTCAGTGCAACATCAATTTCGCTCGTTAAACAATTAAATCACATTTCGCGTCAAAAACCCAATCGCGACTTGATGAAATTAAACCAAAATTTCCGGATCAGTCCTATAATTCATTATTTAAATTCTCGAACTCTCGAAATCAAATTTGGATCTCTAGAACTAAAATTAGACCTTTGGATCATTACATTTATGCTCAAAACGGCAAAAATCTTCCAAAAATGACCCGTTGGGCATCCGAAACACACCCGAGACCCTCGGGACCACAACCAAAAACTCAAACTCAACCTAATACTTCATTCAAACTTGCTCGGATCATAAAAACGCTGCCTTAAACATCAAAAATCACCAAAATCCTAGAATTCGATTCAAACTTAAACTTAAACTTTCAAAATTCACATTCGATCAAAAACCCGACCAAACGATGTCCGAATGACCTGAAAATTTGCAAACATATCCAAAATCACCTAAGGAAGCTATTGCAACTGTCGGAATTCCATTCCGACTCCCGGATCAAAATATCACCTATCGATCGGATTCCGCCAAAATTCCAACTTCGCCAAAATAGGCTAACTTCTTCACCGGACCTCCAAAATTACTTCCGATTGCGCTCCTAAGTCTTAAATCATCCCCCGAAACTAACCGAATCATCGGAATTCAGTTCCGAGCCCTCTAACTCATAAGTCAACGTTGGGTTGACTTTTCCAACTTAAGCTTTCCTTAAAGAGATTAATTGTCCCATTTCCTACCAAAATCGATCCGAATTGACTCAAAGTTTGCACACAAGTCAAATTCGATATTACGGACTTGCACCAACTTTCAAAATCGCATTCCGACCCCGATATCAAAATTTTCACTTCCGGTCGAATTTTCTCATAAACCTTCAAATTCCTATATTTAGCCAAATCACTTCAAAATGACCTCCGGACATCCGAATTCACTTCCGATCGCGTTCCCAACTCCAAAATTACCGTACGGATCTATTCCCAGTCTCGGAATCCCAAATGGACATCTATAACTGTAAACTGCCTTCCAACCCAAATTTATGAAATTCTTCTAAAATACTAACTTCCACCATATACGCCGAAATGCTCACGGGTTATCAAAAACCAAATCTGGACATATGCCCAAGTTCAAAATCATCATACGAGCATGCTGGAACATTCAGATCCCAATTCCAAGGTCATTTACTCGAAATTCCAATCATAGTTCATTTCTTCAACTTTAAGCTTTCAAAAGGAGAATTTCCATTTAGATTTGACTCCAAACTTCTTGAATTTTAATTCTGACCATACACACAAGTCAATATACGTGAGATGAAGCTGCTCATGGCCTCAAACTACTGAATGACGCGCCGTAGCTCAAAACG
>JASVEL010009569.1:0-230776 GCA_032618575.1 Nicotiana noctiflora | reverse complement strand
GCGTACAAACTATCCTCCCCAGACCCCACTAAGTGAAATTATACTGGCTTGTTCTTGTTGTTAGATCACAGAATTTTCATTTAATATATTGATCATACCTCAATTCGTTATACATTCAGGGTGTGTTTGGTATGAAGAAAAATATTTTCTGGAAAATATTGTGAAAATGTTATGTTTGGTTGGCTTAAATGTTTTGGAAAATATTTTCCTTATCAATTCATTTTTCTCCAATTGGAGGAAAATGTTTTCCTTATCAAAAGAAGGGAAAACATTTTCCAAAGCTCCTTCACAACCATTCTCACCCTCACCAATCCACCACACCCCCTCTCCAAAAAAAGTTTTTTTTTTAAAAAAAAATTTCAGTTTTTCCATCCATCATACTACCCTTCCACCACCACCCACCGAAAAAAAAAATATTTTTTTACCTTAATTTTTTTTTTTTTGCAATTTTAAATTTCTGTTTTTTCATTTTTCTGCACCACGCAGCCCCCACCCCTACCCCTACCCCCTTCCCCCGAAAAAAAATTGTATTTTTTTACCTTAATTTTTTTTTTTTTTGCAATTTCAAATTTCTATTTTTTTTATTTTTCTACACCACCCAGCCCCCACCTTACCCCCTACCCCCTACCCCCAAAAATTATTTTTTTACCTCATTTTTTTATTTGGAATTATTTGTTCTTTTTATTTTTCTGCACCACCCAGCCCCCACCCTCCACAAAAAAAAGTATTTTTTTACCTCAAATTTTTTTTTGAAATTTTAAATTTCTATTTTTTTTTCGTTTTACTGCCCCCAGCCCCTCTCCCACCCTCTCCCCCCCTAAAATTAAAATATATTTTTTTAGTTTTAAATTTTATTATTTATCGATTTAAAGACTCAAAATTTTACAAGTTCTAAAATTATGAGTTTGGAGGTTTATGTGTTTGGAAGTTTACGGGTCTAAAAATTATAAAGTTTACTGGTTCGAAAATATGCGATTTTTGCGTTAAAAAGTAAAGCATCACCACTAGTTCATTTAGATTGTGTCACTTTTTAGAGACTTAGGGAAGGGGTGGGGGAGGTGTGGGGGGAGGTGGGAGGGGAGGGGTGAGGAGAGTTGCATAAAAATATTTTTCTAAAAAAAACTATTTTCTACTCTCTAACCAAACAATAGAAAATATTTTCCGGAAAATATTTTCCACTTACCAATCAAACAAGAGAAAATAAGTGATAAAACCACTCACTTTCCATGAAAACATTTTCTATGAAAACATTTCCATGGAAAACATTTTCCTTCCTACCAAACACACCCTCAAAGATATGTTTGTTTGAAATTAGAGCAAATGACTAAGGTCCTTTCTTCTCTTAAATACTTTCAATTTATTCCAAATTATTTCTCCTCCCTTATGGACATCCATATCTCCAACATAATATTTAGGTATTACAAACCTTCAAATTTTTCCAAACACCCGTATGTCCAAGTAAGAGCGTGAACGAGGACGTAATAGATAGTGAAAAAATTATCGGGGCATTACACTTTGGTCGTAATCGACAAAGAATAAAGGGACGGCCCTAATAACTTGCTTTGGTTGATTTTGTTAATACAAGTAATTTTTGTTATGCAGGGCTTTGTTTCTTGATATAGAAATGCTGTTTCCAAATAGACCCTCGATATCCTTCCCTCGAAGAATTTCCCATCTTGCTTTTGGGAAGACTAAAATTTACAACCTCTTTATTAGAAGTGGAGGTTGCTTACCATCAAAACAACCCCTCTTATCATACATACATTTAGATAATGAATTTATAAAACAAAGGGAGGAAATTGTAAATGATCATATCTTGAAAATCACAGGCCTTTTGATTGAGAAGTCACAGACTAATATAGGAACACCTCAAATCACTGTGTCAATTAAGCACACCCAAAATGGTAAACCGAACATTTTGGCATTGATAAAAGGAGCATCAGCCCCATTATGCAAAAGTCCTTGGTTCATTCATTAAAATGGACAAAAATCTAATTGTGCTCCTATAAATTATTAACCTGGCCTTTACTGGTTTTCTGCTGATTTTCCTTTTTAATTCTGTGGTTATGGCTTTAAATTTTATTTTCCTTATCCTACCATAGAAGTTGGCCTTAACCAGATAGTTGGTATTAGTCAATAGGAACTACAAGAACCTTAACCTAACTTGTCAATTTTAGTTTACTTCTTTTAGATAATGTTTTCAGACTCACCCTGTTATTAGGAATTGCATTTTAAGTTGGATCCATATTACTTCTTTTTTTTTTCCACTCGGGATTAGATATTGTTTTAGGGCCTTGACTAATCCGTATTAACGCCATGCAAAGCCTATTAAGTGGAGAAACGTTTTTTATCTACTCAAAATTTAATGTTTCTGTTAAGGATAATAAAAAAATTCTTATTCATCACAGTGTGTTTTTATCACTAGTTGCGATCAACAATATTGCAATGGTCCCCAACTCAAACCACTGGGATTAGGTGAATGATACTGACGTTTTGACATTTGAAAAGTTGTTTCATGCTTGTTGAAGATTCTAAAAAGTTTGACAAAATATTATCAAATGTAAAGGTAATGATTAATCAATTTCCTTATAAGACCTATATTTTTATGATTTTATCCCTCCTTAGGAGATCAATAGTTGGAGTTGGAGGGTGTTAATCTTATATGAAAAGCAAAGTCATCGAGAAAGATTTAGAATTTAAACTTTATGAGTTTAATTTTTAAGGGATTAACATTAAACTCATTATATTTTTAAAGTTATGAGTTCCTATCTACTCCTATTTTTGTAATTTTAACGAATTTTTATACATAATCTTACTCCGCGTTGAAAGTTATATGTTCAATTGAACCCGTTGTTAACGGACTACCTCCCCTTAGCTAAGTCATCACAGTACAATAAGTAAATATTTCTGCAATCATTGTTCAAGTGGATGGATTGAAAATAGCCTTTGATAGACTAGATCGATGGAGCCACATGTGTTTATATAGGCAGGACGAAGATTTCTCGTAAAAATCTAACCCTAAGAGGTAGCTAGGTTAATTGAATAAGAGATAATAATCTCAGGATTTGATACAAATTTATTTTATCCCGCGCTTAATCAGAAATGCCGAGATTAATTTATACCATTAAGTATTAGTTTATCACAGCTAAGAGATGGGATAGATAATCGCAACATTAGTTATCCAGAGAATAAAATTGAAAATTAACCGTATTACCCCTTCAACTATTCTTTTTGTTTGATTTCGGTATGTGTTTGTCCTCAAAACATGTGTTGAAGCATGGACCAGGGAATTTTATCTATGAACAATTTTATACATGAAATTTCTAATTGCATAAAAAGATAGAAATGCCTATGTGGAAGACATATATTTTGGATTATACACTGTATTTTAAATCTGATAAGCCAAACAAAGCACTAGCACTAAATAATTCAGGGATTCTTATTCTCAGGATTACAATTCCAAGATCATAATCCCGAAATAACTCTATCCGCGAAACAAACGACTCTGATTTTAAGTGAAATACAAATAGTCTAACGTGCTACAAATAAAATGTTTCACAACATCAAAGAAATCAAAGGATATTTGCATAATTACCTAATATTATTTGATTTAATATTTATATGGGAGATCAATATAATTAGACTTAATATATGAGCCACTTTTTTTTTTGTTTCACTCACGGTCTAGTACTTATTTTAGAACCCTGAATAATTATTCATATCATGCAAGGCCTATTAAAGCAAAAGATGTTATTTACCATGAATGTTTTTTATTAATAGCAGTGCAACCCGAAACTACTAATTAAAGGTTGAAAGATTTTACCTATTCCACGATAATCTATCGATGATTGTTGTTTGACTCAAAAGTTAAGCAATACTTTTTGAGTAAATTAATCAATATAGTTGAAGAGATAAATCGTAATCGAAAATAATAGAGATGAATTTTGTAATCGATCTAAGAGATGATGATAACTGTTAGTAAAATAGGAAAAGATAGCAATATTAGAGATATGAGAATTGAATTTCTAAAAAGAGGATAGAGCAATACGATGTTAGAGAGAGAGATTGTATTATCATTCATCATCTGATCCCCTTACACAGCTTTCCCCCACCCCCCCTAACCATATAGGGAAGGGCCTTTATCTAAAATGTTTTAAAGACATAAATAAGGTATATACTATCTAAGGACCAACACGGTCATAAGGTCGTCCCTGTTTCGCCCACAGGCCGCCCTTCTTAAGGGACTAATATTCTTGCGATCGATCGTGTTCGCTAAGGGATGTGGTAGGTCAAATTTGACCCCATATAGTTAGTCTCTCCGCGCGGCGGAGTCGCAACGAGATGCGTTCCAGGGGGCGGAATCAATACCTTTGTTTTGGGAGGGTTTGACCTTGCCAATGGGTTATGACGTGATAGGTATGAAACAGTCATCATGACTGTTTAATCACCAAATCGTAACGCTTCTCCCCGTGCGATGTCAGTGCCCACAGATGTCATCATTGCGAGTATCCTCGGGACAAGGGACCAACAACTCTGACACTTGGTTTCCCGCGCTGGTTCAAATTTTTCCTCTTTGATCCTGGCGCCTCCCAACCCTATAAATAGGGGAAAGATTTAACTTGGCAAGAATTTTCGATCATTTGTTGAAGCATTCCTCTCTTAGTATATATCTCTTGTTTCCCGGTGGCTTTCCTTTGATCGAGAATTTGCCTTTCCTCGGTTGCTTTTGTGCATAACCCTTCCTTCTCCGACGCTATTCCAAAACCCCGCCAAGGTAACGAGAGGGCTCCGACAGATGACCCGTCGAGCGTGCCGCCGCTGTTTGATAGCAGAAAGGCGGAGGAAGAGGAGGACTTGACTCCTCTCACCATAGAGACGCTACTGCCGCTGCACACCTCAACCCGTAGTGACTTCAATAAAGATTCTCCCATTCCAGTTTCGGAGACCTCCCAACTACTACAAAACCATTTGGATGACTTGCGGGTAAAGCATGGCCTACCTGCACGCATAGAAACGGTTCCGACGGAGAGGAATCATGTGGATGTTCATCGGCCCAGATATTGCACTTTTTATGAATATCCCTTTGCGATTGATTATAATCTCCCTCTTCCTCCCTTGGCAGATCAATTTTGCCGATTTTATAATATTTGCCGGGCTCAGCTTACACCGTATACTTTGAAGATACTTCTGCTATTGACGAAGTATGCAGAGTTTGCTGGGTGTGAGGTCACAGTTCACCACCCCCTTAAGTTATTTAGTGATTGTTATTTAAGGGGGACTATGGTGCATTTGCGGAGTCGTGGCACGAGAGGATTGGTAGTCAAGATCGACGACCAGGCGAGTCGAGGGTTTTGGCGCCGATATTTTTATATTAGGACTGAGCATCTGGTTTCCAATCCTGCTGGGTTCCCGGAGAGGTGGAACTCAAAACATAAGTAGTATAATTTGTTCTATTCCTTATTGTTTGCAACTGATGCGATTCTAACGCTAACACTACAGCTATGGCTCATCCTCCCCGGCCCATTGCTCGACCTCCGACAATATCCCTGTGCTAATGCGGCGACAAAGTCGGCAATCACTTGTGACTTGATGACGGTCCTTGGGTGGTAGGTTATATCGTGCTCGCTGTGCTCTATGTCCATTTCGCGAGCCTGTCCGAAAGCTCGGGCTTATGTAGTATTCCCCTTAGGGGGAAGGTTGTTATCACCTTTATGCGGTGGCACTAGAAATACGGTTTGAGCTTCTGTGAGGCTAGTACCAGTGCCAAGGCTAGTTTTTCGAGGTGAGGATACCATGTTTCGGCATCAACCAAAGTTTTGCTGATATAGTAAATGAGGGATTGTGTACCTTTATTTTCTTGGACTAGGACGGCACTAACGGCAACCTCGAATACCGACAGATATACAAGTAGGTACTCACCTGGGTTTGCTTTGACGAGCAGTGGGGGCGAAGATAGGTATGCTTTCAGTTTAATGCCTCGATGCATTCCTCGTTCCATTGTAGCCAATGATCTTTTCTCTGTACACAAAAATATTTGTGGCATCTGTCCGAGAATCGGGAGATGAACCTGGACAGCGATGCTATTCGCCCTATTAGTTTCCGCACCTGCTTCTTGCGTTTTAGAATCTCAGGTATCGTGTCTATGGACTTGATCTGGTCTAGGTTGACTTCAATGCCAAGCTGTGATACAAGAAAGCCCATGAACTTTCTCAAGACCATGCCGAAGGCGCATTTTTTCGGGTTCAACTTCATCCCTTATTGCCTTACTATTTCGAAGGCCTGCTTCAGGTGATCGATATGATCCTCTATTTTTGCTGACTTTACTAGCATATCGTCAATATATATTTCCATGATTTTTTCGAGCTGTTCCTTGAGCATTTTGGTAACCAGCCTCTGGTACGTTGCACCCGCAATTTTCAGCCCGAAAGGCATAACCTTGTAGCAGTATGTCCCTTGGTTGATGATGAACGTTGTCTTTTTCTGGTCCTCTTCTGCCATCAGGATCTAGTTGTAGCCAGAATAGGCATCTAAGAAATTTAGTAGCTCGTGTCCTGCTGTTGCGTCTATCAGCTGATTGATGTAGTGCAGCAGAAAAGAGTCTTTCGGGAATGCCTTGTTTAAGTCGGTGAAGTCTATGCATATCCTTCATTTCCTATTTTTCTTCTTTACCATGACCACGTTGATGACCCATTGAGGGTATTTCGACTCTCCGACGGAACCATTGACCAATAGATTATCCATTTCTTCATTGACCGTCTCGTTGTTTGTGGATTTAAATTTTCTTCTTATTTACCGCATGGGCGGGTAAAGTGGGTCAACATTCAATTTGTGGATGGCGACGTCTTTCGGGATTCCTCGCATATCTGAATGGGAGAAGGAAAATAAGTCTTTATGGTTAGTTCAGAACTCATGGTACTTACTTGGGTCAAAGAAGTTATGCTCTATGTAGGCCTTCTTCGAACTATCGGTGCCGTCCAGCTGAAGTAGATCAAGGTCCTCGACTGTCAACTTGAAAGTCTCTATGATATCGGGGTCCCTGATGCCCTCTATTGCGGGGTTGACACTAGCTCCTGTCATGGCTGATTGCTATGCTTCTGCGCTTGCTCCTTTCAGTTTTTTGGTATGTGTGTAATCGTGGGCGATCCGGTAGCATTCCTGGGCGATGCGTGGTTCGTCCCGTATGCTGAATACTCCTCATGGGGTGGGGAACTTGATTACCTGGTAGAAACTTGAGGGGATGGCTCCCATGGCGTGTATCTATGAGCGTTCTATGATGACATTGTAAGCTGTATCCTGGCTCATGACGTGAAACGTTGTTTCCAGCGTGACTCTTTCTACTAAGACATGCAGGGATATTTCTCCGGAGGTTTGCTTTACTGCATTGTTGAAACCTGTTAGTGTTATGCAACACAATATTAACTTATCCTCGAGTCTTATTCGTGTGAGGACCCTTAGGTGGATAATACACGCGCCGCTCCCATCGTCTACCATGATTCTTTTTACGTCAGTGTGAGCAATGTGTAAAGTTATAAATAAAGCATTGTAATGAGGAAAAGACAAACAGTTGGCATCAGACCTATCGAATGTGACACTATCTTCGAAGTTATCATACCGTTCGTAAGCGATCGTGCGCTTTAATTTGTGTGTAGTGGTGAATTTTACATGGTTGATTGTTGAGTCATCACTACCACCGACGATCATTTGTATGGTGCTTGCCGGAGAAGGCGACCTTCGTAGCCCTTGGGATTGATCGCGTCCTCTAGCGAAATTAGCTCTCTCTTTATCGCTGAGAAGCTTCTTCAAGTATCCCTGATTCAGCATTCTGACTACTTCTTGTAATAATCCTATGCAATCTTCTGTCTTATGTCCCCTTTCCTAGTGTAACTCGCATAGGATGTTCGACTTCCTTGCGCTGGGATTTGATTTTATTTTCTGCGGCCATTGCACCTTCGTGCCCAACTTTTTTAGTTTGACACTATTTCTAAAGGTGAGACACAAAAGTTATGAGTAGATAATAATGGAGGCATTCTTCTTTCATACTGAAGTGGGACGATGTGTCGTTGTAAGGCGTCTAGATGCCTTGGAGAGGGTGGATTGGGAGCTTTGATGTAGGGTTGATGATTTTCTATAGTGAACCGGGGGAGTGGGTCCCGTCGCCCATCATTGCATCGCTCCCTCCTGATTTTTGTTTGCACTGGCGTCAACCGCTAGGTCGGACCGTTAAGGTCATCTTTGCCCGCCCTTACCTCTACGCAGTAGGCATTATGTATATCTTCCCATGTGGCCGGGGGATATTTCATGAGTCGACTAAGAAGCTTTTTGGTAGCTTTTGACCCATCTCTATTTAGCTCGTTTGGAAAAGCGACGACTGCCATTACTTCTGATACGTTTGGCAGGCCATCCTTATTCTGTTGAATCGTGCCAGGAAGTCCCTAAGCCCCTCGCCCGTTGTCTGTCTGATTGTAAAGATATCATTGACTATTGATTCAGCCTTCTTTGCTCTCGCGTGGACGGTAACGAACTTATCCGCCATTTTTTCGAACGTTGATATTGCTCTGGCTAGTAGTTGAGAGTACCATGTCAACGCCCCTCCTGTTAAAGTTTTACCGAACTTCTTTAATAATACGGATGGCACATATTCTTTTGTTAGGTCGTTACCTTTCACAGTTGTAACATAATGGACCAAGGGATCTTTCGGGTCTGTGGTCCCATCATATATTTTCAGGTATGGAGGCATCTTGAAGGTTTTAGGGATCGAATAAGGAGCAACTTCTTTGTTGTATGATTGCTTGACGAATTTTTTCGCATCGCATTTTGGCACCAGTTTAGGAGCTCCGGGTATCTTGTCTACCCTTTCTTGGTTACTCCTTCATTTGATCATGAAGAGCTTTGTTCTCGTTCTCCATTTCTTCCATTTTCTTGAGGATGGTCGCAAGTGCAGTGTTGTTTGTGTCAGCATAACGTTTGGTCCATCGATGGTAGCCGCAATTTCTGGCGTTGATGAGTCTGTTGGATTTCCTTGAGATGGTTTCTCGAGCAAGACACTTAGGGTTTTTGTCAGCCATTCCTCTAATAGCTTCTTAACTACTGGGGGTATTTCTTTTACTGCGGATGTTGAAGCTTCTTTTTCTCGCAAGATCGTTAGATCTTCGAGCGAAGAGGGTGAAAGCCTCTCTTCTGGGATGCTGCTTGGTGTTGTGTTTGCGGCATTTTTTCTACCGGCCTCGTTGAGAGGGCCTATAAGGTTGGTTGAGACATCTACTATCATTTTCAGCCTTGATTCTTTGCCTGCCATTTGTTAGCTCCACGGAGTTTGAAGTATAAAGATCGTTATTCTTGATATCCTAGACGTAAACTATGATTTCGATTACCGAAATTCCCACAGACGGCACCAAATTATTTGACTCAAAAGTTGAACAATACTTTTCGAGCAAATCAATCAATATAGTTGAAGAGGTAAATCGTAATCGAAAATAATAGACTCTGTGATGAACTTTGTAATCGGTCTAAGAGATGATGATAACTGTTAGTAAAATAGGAAAAGCTAGCAATATTACAGATATGAGAATTGAAATTCTAGAGAGAAGAGAGAGCAATGTGATGTTAGAAAGAGAGACTGTATTATCATTCATCATCTGATCCCCTTACATAGCTCCCCCCCTCCCTTTTAGGGAAGGGCCTTTATCTAAAATGTTTTAAAGACATAAATAAGGTATATATTATCTAAGGACCAACACGGTCATAAGGTCGTCCCTGATTCGCTCACATGCTGCCCTTCTTACGAGATTAATATGCTTGTGATCGGTCGTGTTCGCAAAAGGATATGGTCGGTCAAATTCGAACCCGTACAATTGTGAGCCACATTAAATGTCCCATTTGTAACAGAGGTTTGCTACTTCCATTGAAATAATTACTGTCTCTCATCTGACCCATTATTTAGAGCCAAAATATGTACAGGGTAAGGGTCTGCCAAAAGATCTTTGTCAAATGAAGGAATTCGTGTCTCTGTGGCAGTCCCATGTGATTGAACGTTGTGATTATAGGGACATCATAAAATTGACTCTATCTAAGGGTTGAATTCTTTTTCAGTTGGTGCATAATGATCAAGCTGGCCATCACTAAGCTCAAGATTGTATTTGTGTGGGAGAAATTTGTAGGCAATGATGACGTAGAAATTTTGAAAAGAAAAATAAAATGCACCTACACGGACACAGTAATTATACTGAAGCATACTATAGCCATTTGTAAAGCAGACAAATACTTCTGAATGTACTATAGCCATTTGTAAAGTTGTAACCGTAGTACCTCCATTTGTATCTATTTTCAAGATTGGTGAGGTGAAGTAACGTAGTCGGCAGATGCATTAAAAGTCGTAATTAAGTACTATTCCTCCCTCCGCTCCAAAAGAAGTAACTTTTTAATTATTTTCACACGTATTAAAAAATTCACCTTTTAACATTGATTAATAATGAAATTGATCATATTAACTTTTACTATCTCTTCACATAAATATTTCTACCACATACTCCAACATTATTTATTCCATGGGCAATGTAGGAAAAAAATAATAACTTCATTATTGAAATATGAAAAAATTACTTATTTTGGATCACAAAAAAAGAATTATTTATTTTGATAAATAATATAATAATAATTTTATGTCCTATGGATGGTGGCTAGATTTTTTAGGCACAGTAATAGGTTGGAGGTAGATTTTGGATTGGCCCCAGAAACCTCGACCAAACATATCAACCAATCCTGCAACACTATGCGAGTTTAATGACGCCTTCAAATTATATCAAATAATGCTAGAACCATAAATCACCCTCCAATCCAAACTCAATTAACTTGAAATTTTAAAATACTAGAATCGATGTCGAATCCGACCAAACCACGTCCGATTAACCCCAAAATTTGCACACAAGTCATTTCAACACTACATACCTACTCCAACTTACAGATTCGGCTTCCGACCCCGATATCAAAATTCACTATCAGCTCAAAACTCAAAAAAATCAACTTTCGTCATTCCTGGCCTTCAAACAAACCAACCTTAAGTACTAATAATAATTAGATCCAAATTATATATATGTTCGTTTTTATAAAAATTTTAATACATATACAGTTTGGACTAAACATTATTGGGTTCGGCCGTTCATATACACTGTACATCCACCCAGCAGCGGATTTAGGGGGCGCAAGGGTGTTCATCCGAACACCCTTCGCCGAAAAATTACACTGTATATATAAGGTAAAATCTATTTTTTACCTCTATATATTAAGTTTTGAACACCCTTAACACTATCCACTAGCTATAAAAAAAATTTTTGAACACCCTTCACGAGGGTTCTGGCTCCGCCACTGCATCCACCCGTGTCATAGTCTCATAGATGATAACCAATATAGAACAATTAATTAATAACCTAGATTAAATTGAATTCATGGTGTAAAAACTATTTATGCTATCAATATCTATAACTTACTAATAATAACAAGAGGAAAAAATCAATAAATAGTCTTGACCAATATAGAGACAAATACCATACAAGTTGCAGAAAAACTTGGTCAATTTTTCCCCCCCACGTTAGTTTGCTACTATAAATAGCCTTCTCCTTTCCTTCAAAACTCCCCCAACCATTCATTCATCTTTGTATTGTCCTTTTTCTCTACTCTTCTCCTTTCATTTTCTTTCATACACTATAGTGGAGAATTTTGGATTTCTTTTTTTGTTGAAATGTGTGGGAGAATCTGTAAAGCTCAGGAGGGATAGCGCCATGGATGAGTATTATAACACTATTGCTTCGTTTAGTCATCTGTAGCGCTATCCATCCTGAGTTTCATAGCTTCTTCATGCTCTTTTTTTAATGCATGTGAAGGCGGATCCAAAATTTTAGTTTTAGGAGTTTAATCTTTTAAACTTTTAGCATTAACTAATCTTTAGTATATATGCAGCTATTTGCTACAGTTAGTGGATTATTTTGCATAGAGAATATTGAGTTAGATGAACTCGGTGCTGCAACACCGTGTCCGCCCTTGAGTGCATGATGCTGATGATGTTCTGTGTTTATACTCTTGCTACATTATATCCTTTACTACTCTTTGTGTACTTCAACCTTCAGTTTCTCCGAGTAAAGCTCATATAATAACCTGATAAACTGAGATAATAACGGGGCTTGTCTAGTGCAATTTATATTCCTGTGTAGTTTGCAGACTATGACACAGTGGGCAGTTTACCCAATGTGCATAGTGTGCTCACCCGAAGGGCAAAAGTTACGACAGAGACTATAACTACTGCGAGTTTTTCTGTGTTTCAAAAATAACTATGGGCGGCGCTATGAAATTAATGGTTTCAAGTAAAGCCCTTTTATATCGAATAAAACTAAAATCTGTATTTGTAGATAACTAGATATTAATTGTTGTTGTTGTCGTGTAGACATTAATTGTTGATTTCCTTTAACATAAGGGAAGCTTTTCGTGTACTGGAAAATTAAATGTGATTCAAAAATTGTTTCAAGCTCAAATTTTGCGGCACTCTTGCATTTTTTGAAATCCCTTACTAGAATTTGTAATTTTGTCACACATCCTAAAACCTACAAATTACATTGATAGTGTCAAAATTTGCATATTCAACAATATATTCCCCTCCCATATGTTCACAGTCGTGGTTACTAAAAATAATTGTTTTAAATTATTTGTCATTTTAGAAGTTCAAAATAAAATTTATTGTGTTTTCTTTTTTTACCCTTAGTAATAAGTTTTCTTGAAAATGGAGATGACACGCATAAATAGAACAAATATTCAATAAAGATAAATTATATCTTAAGATATAAATAAAGGTAAAATAATTCAATCTTTTTCTCATTAATATTTTTTAAAGGGCGTGGAAAAAAGAAACACGATAAATAATACGAGACAGAGAAAATATGTAACTTAAGAGTTAATTCTTTGGTTTTAACTTCATAGAGTATGTGGTGTATGATACTTATCCAGGGCGTGTGCATATGGGAAGACCTTGTGTGGAACAGATATTCGTGCATTCAATTAATTCAACTAACACAGAGCTAGGGAACTCATATATATTCTCAGAAAATACTCGACGTTCCAAAGGATCTTTAATCTTAAACCCAAATGAATCTAAAGAATTTGTTATGAGATGGAGTTGGGTTTGGCAGAGAAGGGAAAAACAAATTTCAAGCCATTTTTATGGCTAAAATGTTATTCCGGTCGGAAATTAAATTAAAAATGTAAAAGAATTTACATTATCAAATATCGATTTGATAGTAAAAATTTTATAGAGTCAAGTTCGAAATTATAACTTTTTTAAATTACCGGTTCCTAAATTAATAAGTTTCAATTCTATAATAAATATATAGTTTGAATAAGAACTACTGGGTTCAATCTCCCGCACTTTGCCTCCATCCCTGTTAATATATAAGCTTCTCTTTCAGGATTTCTAGAAAACCGTATTTGATTTTACACACAACATGCGTAAAACAAAAGGGGGCAAACAAAAAAAACTAAAATTATCAGAGAAACTCTTATTGTTGTTAATGATTATTTTTATTTTATATGCCTTTTTTTGTGAAATGATATTTCATTGGCATGACAGCTAGCTATGAAAATATAGTTGTTAGAGTTCGAGTCTCCCCAAGAGCAAGGTGGGAAGTTCTTGGAGGGAAGATTGCCGGGGGTCTATTTGGAAACAGCCTCTCTACCCTACGGTAGGGGTAAGGTCTGCGTACACACTACCCTCCCCAGACCCCACTAAGTGGGATTATACTGGGTTGTTGTTGTTGTTGTTGTTCTCTGATCATTTTAGTGGTGCTAAGATTCGGAACTGTGTATTCATTATTTGTGCTTTA
Source organism: Nicotiana noctiflora (assembly GCA_032618575.1). Lineage (NCBI taxonomy): Eukaryota > Viridiplantae > Streptophyta > Magnoliopsida > Solanales > Solanaceae > Nicotiana > Nicotiana noctiflora. The sequence goes on along the minus strand of JASVEL010009569.1, from coordinate 216,914 downwards.
ATATTTGTTTCTTGTGCAGGTACAGGGAATCCTGTTTTATGGAAAATTTAATTTTAATCTTGGCCAAACAGGCTCTTACACTAGTTGTATGAAGTAACTTTTTGTCTTACAATTTAGTTGACCCAAAATTTTGTGAACCCAAAAGCATAAAATTAGGATCCATAATTTTATAAGGCAAAAGAAAACCTATACAACTAATATCAATTATACGAATCACAAAATAAAACTTTTTCTTGTTTATTACGAGAGTCCTATAACTATAGCATAGTCCCTTGGGGATAGAACAAAAAAAAAACAAAATAAAGCTAATATTGGGTGAGTTGTCAGCTCTGAATATAACTTGGACCTAATTCCATTTTCAGGTAACTCATATTCATAGGCTTGATATGTCTTTTCCTTTCTTTTTCTGCTGATGGACAATAGATTCTGGATCTAACGCATTTTCATTTTCAATTTTTATCATAAAGTACAATTTTTTTTTTTGTATAAGAATGTAGACAGAACTCTTCTACCTAAGCATTAGTGGGCGATATTTGTACTGATAGACTAATTGAAATGCACAAACAAAACTTATCTAGACATCACTTCATTAAAAAAGAATAGACATAATTTGCAAATTTCTGAGATTTATTCCCCTCTTTCCAGGTAGCTGTGTTCCCACGTTTGCCTTTGAATGATATCCACTAAGATACAAATAGCAAGTGGCTCAAAATATATGCTGCAAATTCCTAGGAACACCCAAATTACTTTGTCTTGCAAACTTTTCTATGCTGCAAACACTGATGAGTGATATTGAGGTTGCAAATTGGGAGTTGGACTAAATTTGGATGGATCTAATTACTCACTTCCCTTCATAATAAACGATTATTTAGAGTGTTTGACTATAGATTTTAAATTTATTTTGAAAAAATTGATTTTGGGTAAAGTTTGATTTGAAGAAGAAAATATTTTTGGACATACGATTTCAAAACATATTTTTTAACTTTTTTAGAAAAATATGTATATAATTCCCAAGTTTTGGGATTTTGGCCCAAAATCAACTCAATAGCTGATTTTAGGATTTGAAATTTTGAGATTTGGGACTTCGCCAAAATATGGGCAAAATCGTGGCCAAACATGAATTTGAAAATAAATTCCAAATTTATTTCGGCAAAACTCATGGTTAAATGAGGCCTTAGCTTTTTTATTTGGATCCAAAATAAGTGTCCATTTGCATAATTAAGAAGGGATTAATTTTATTTTTGTTAAATACATCTTCATTGTGTTAAGGTAACAATTGTTCACGGTTAATTTAGTTAATACACATTTTTTTAAAATTTAGGAGTTTGTACTTCCTTAATGAGTGTGTCAAACGTAAAATGGTTATTTATTATATCGTACAAATTTGATCGAATCAAGATGGGTCGGGTCATAAGTCGCCTTGTCTAACACGACTCAATCTCTTTTAATTTTTTATTTTACTTTTGAGAACAGATGAAAGGTAATGTAAATTTTTTAAATTATTACTTTAAATTTAAATAACTCGTAAACTTCAAATCTAATTTTGTATGTTTGGATATAGATTGCAAATTAACCAACTAGGTTGTACCGGTGTTTTAAAAAGTGTGGGCGTAAGGCGAGACGTTTTACATATGCTTCAGCGAAGCGTAAGCCTTGAGGCACACCATGTAAGCCCCATGAGTATTTAATTTTAATATTTTATGAAAAAATTTAATTATAAGAAATATTATAAATATATAAAATTGCATAAAATTTATATATATATATATATATATATATATATATATATATATATATATATATATATATATATATATATATATATATATATATATATATATATATATATATATTCTCTATCCCATTGAAAACTAATCAAATAATTATTATACACTTACAAGCACAAGTAACTTGAGTCGAAAAGAATAAAATTTTCTACGTGTAGGAACAAAAAGGACGAGTAACTTGCAATTTAAACTTTGAATTTGCTGCTATGAAGGAGAATGAAGTTCTCTTTGTATTTGTAAAACAAAAAATTGAATATTTGTTACTTTTGGAAGATATTAGTAGACTAGCATAGAAGATAAAAAATAAGAAAAGACCATAAATTAAGGCTTCAATCAATAAAAGAGGTCTTGATATATCTAATACATTGCAGTTTCTTTTTAAAATTTTTGAGTAATTACAAGTCGACTTTTGAGAATTTAAGTATTACATAAATGACTTATTCAAAAAAAAAAAATTTATACTTTGAAAAAGTCTCTGGGACTTACGCCTCCTACAAAAACACGCTTCACACGCCCGGACATACTTTCCTAAATGCCTGAGCGTAAATTCTAAATTGTTGGGTGCACGCCTCTTGAAACTTTCTCCCAATGCCATTGCCTCAAGGTATTTTTGGTGGCTCGCCCCGAAAATACCTTTTAAAACACTGGGTTATACTAGCTTTACCCTTTAATTTGATAAGTTATGTGAGTTCAATCAATTGAGTCAAAGTCGACAAATAAGATATGAAACAACCCGTTTAAATTTGGACAGATCAGGTTATTATAAAATGGGTTGATTTTTGCCACCTGAAATTGCAATTCAACTTGTACAAATGTTCCTTTTTTTGTAATCTCTTCGATCCATAATAAGATAAGTAATTAATTTATTTTGGTCATGCCCATTAAAAAAATACTAAATACCAAACAAAATAGTTAGTGTAATTAAACTATCTTTCTTTAAATGTTGCAATATAGTTATAATAGTATTTACTTCTCTTCTCAAATGTGAGGAGTAAATAATTATATATATATATATATATATATATATATATATATATATATATAAAAGTAATTTTTAAATAATTTAATTTTTTATTATATGAATAATATTTGTTTTGAATAAAAATAAAAAAATAAATTAGTTACTTATTATGCAAGAGAGGAAATATACTAGGAAAGAACGTTTTCTTTTCCTTGGGAAGTGGATGTGAATAAAAAGCTGAAAGTTTGTATTCCACTGAATTCCATCTGCTGAACCTCCACGTGAACTATTAACTGTAAAATACTGACGTAATAGTTCCCTAGATATGCAGATCAGCATGAAATTTATGAGTATCAACTCAAAATTGTTACACTATCGAAACATCTGTACAGTTTCAAGATAAATCTCATCGTAACTGACTCCTTCCTTTCATTAAAGTTTAGTGAATCCTATTAAATACTAATTCGTGGCGGCCTGACAATCATTGTACCCACTCCTCTAATGGGTTTTAGATGTTATGTTTTGATGATCTAATCAATATATTGTCAAACAATTTTATGTTGCCTCGAGGTCGAGCTCGAAAAGTTATGGATGGTCGATGAAGGACTAACAATTTTAAGAGCTTTGATGAAGGCTCATTATGATCAATAATGAGCAATAGATGAAGAATAATTGATAGAACACAATAAATATAGGCGATAAATATAATAGTGAAATCAAGAGAATATGTTTAAGTTAGAGAGCAAAGAATGTTCATGTATTGAATGTTGTGAGTAACATTGTGTGTTATGTGTTCTATTCTCTCCTTTACAAAGTGACAAGGGTTCCTTTTATATACGAAGGGGATCCCAACATAGCATAAATGTATTTATTACAAAGATAAATGGCGGGTACAACCATTTAATGCCACGGTACGGGCTCAAACTAGTCTAATAGCCTTAGTCAGCTTTAGTCACGTGCCTTGCAAACTTCCCATTAGTCCATCATAGCTGCTGATTAGCACTGTCTCAAGGTTGATTATTGAGAACTCCCAGTGTCGAGCCCCATGCTGAACTCCGAGCCTTCTGGGGGCGGTCTTTACGAGGTGCCTCAATGGCCATAAAATCAGACCCTCTAATTTTTGTTGTATACAGATAGTCCCTGCATTTCTTAGAATGGAATGATAAGAAATAATTTTGACACAGATCTCCTCGAGCCGTTTGTGATGACATCACGCTTATGACGTACGCTTTTATGATAATTAAGACGTCACATCGGTACGCCTATCTAGAAGCATTCATTGTAGCGCCGGTTTATTTTCTCAAAGAGATAATATCACCACCGATCCATCTCCCAAAAAGCATTGATTACACCTACCGATACGTTTCCCAAAGGCATTGATTGTGTTGTTGGTTATGCTACTTCCGTTCTATAAATGGAAGTTTTCTTGAATCAAAACTTCATTTAGTCATCTTTCAACAGCCTTTAACTGCTTTCTTCTCTTCGTCCTAACCCAATTCTATTTCCCATGTTTAAAGTCAGTGGCCATAAGGTTACACGGTAATATTCTCGCCAGTTATGTTATTGCTCTTTCTTAGAGTCCCTACTAAGTGGGATTGCACTGGTTTGTTGTTATTGTTGATACTGATGTCGGCGTTGGCTCGAGATGATGAGAGAGGGGCACCGAATTCTTCCTACTTAGGAAGATATTTGAACATTACACTGCTGCTTCGGAGGATGTTCGAACTTTACACTGTTGCTCACCTCCCTACTTCGGCATGGTATGGCGTTTAACCCCTTTTGCTTTCCCTGGAGTGAAGGGGAACTACCAGCTACTAACCTGCATGGCACAATGTTCTAAGAAGTGGATTCAAAGTAGCCATGACGGTAAGGCCTATGCTCACCAAGTCTTCCATTATGATGCAATTCTCTCAACCTGCTAACAACTTTCGCTCTTTGGCGGGCTACGTCATCTTCTTCATCTTTTTGTACTTCTTCATATTTTTCTGTTTTTCATCTTTTTCTACTTCAAAGGAGGTTCTCGAAGATGTCGTTTGGAAGATTGAAACGGGGTAGCTGGAGGAATTCGCAGACATTGCTTTTGAGGATGTACCTCCGAGAGTAGATTAGACTTTAGCCGCTATTTTTTGCTTATGTGTTCTGTGTAAGGACCCTTCGTGGGCTTTTGTGATCGTCGTTTATTAATAAAAAAATGTTTATTCCATTTCTCTAGATTTTTGCTGGGTTTCCCTTTATTTGTATTTGTGAAGAATCTGAGCATGCTACTTTAGCGATCGGTCCGAATATCAGAACCAGGCGTAGGTATTCCCTCAGTTCCTGATTAGTTAATACGATATTCTCTGTAACCCTTTGCCATCCTCGGGCTATGCCCAAATTGAATTGATACAAACATAGGCCGCCAAGACCTTTGACTCTAAATTGAGCGAGAGTGAGGATTCAAATTTTAAAATGAATTTTTGCCTTTAGGCCCCATTGATAATCCCCGAGAAAGAATTTGCTCGAACATCTGATAATGAAGATATCCCTTACACTTTCACAGACAGTCCCAGAGTGAGTAGTTGCTCAGGCTCGGGCGGCCTATAAAACTTTATTTGGAGTTAGAGTAAAGATAGTCTTGGGGTGTTACAAATAGACCCCAAATGAGGGTATGCCTAGGATTGGATGGCCCTAAAGTAACCGATAGAGCGCTTAACTTGATCTGATGGCAAGAATAGCCCTAAGGAATTAATAGTAATTCTTGTGTGAAAACTAGCTCGGGCTCAGGTAGCTCAAGGGCCAAAGAATTGGGTTAATGACCCGTACTTGTAATAATAGGAATCCTCGAGATAGGGTACTACCTCAAGTTTAGGTTTACATGAATAGCTCCTTAGAACTTATCATTTATTTTGACATAGATCTTTGAGATCGGACACCATTGATAATAGGCTATATAGATGATATTTACATCCTAAATGTACCATGTTTTATTGTTGTTTTAAAGGTTAAATGATAACAAAATACTCTAATTGATGTTCTGTTGCTTTGCATGGACTAATCCAAGTGAGAAAGAACTATTGAGTATTTTGGAGTCAATAATATTGTAAAAAAGACCAATCAAAGAGCACCCGAGCAGAATGAAGCAAAGAGAGGACTTCCACCGCGATCGCGGATGACCGCAGCTGGACCACAGTAGGCTAAGGAAGTGAGGCAGAATGTTTGTCTTCTCACCGTGGTCGCGTCGCGTTCTACCGCAGTGAACTCTACAGTTGCCCAAAACTTTTGGGACCATAGTGTAAATCGGAAAAAACTTATTCCAAACCTTTATAAACTCAAGAAGCTCGCCCAAGAAAGGATTAGAGTTTTTCTATCTTCCTTTTTATTATTGCAATTACACATTATGAACAATTTAATAGTTTTATCTTGTTTTATTATGAGTAGCTAATTCCTTAGTCTAGGTTTTGATGGAACCTATTGAAGGATGAACTTCTTGTTATGTTAATATATTTTACCCAGGTTAATCATTATTTGTGCAACTGCATTCTTGTTGTAGTTAATTGATAGGATCCTCAATTAGCTGTGCCTATTTGGTGTGCATAACTCGAGAGAGAGTGTATATTTAGATAATTGTTGAATAATACCACTCCCAAAGTATATGAGGGATCAATAATCGAGGGTTTAAAGGAGGGATTAGAGATAACGAAGCCTTAAGTGCAATCTAAAGTGAGCTATAATAAACAAAGCCAACTAGCATAACTCGGAAGAGTGCGTCTAGTAAATTGTCGTGATTACTCAGGAGAGATTTACGGTAATAAGAGTGCTCATAATTGATAGAGACGATTAGAAAATTCTATGTGAAACATAATCGGAAGGGATTCCATCAATAGGGGAAATCATAACCTTAAATCATTCTCTTAATTTTTTACAATTCAATCATAGTTAGTCTTTATTTGCTTAATTGCAGTCAATCTTAGTTAATAGAAACATCCTCAAATATTATTTAAAATATTTGGGAAGTTGATTATGTAGAATGTCGTAAGTCTAATGAGTGTAATTGATAGGTTTATTCCTTGTGGGTTTGACTCTAGGCGAAATACTTAGATTATATTTGCAACGTCTGCGTGTCCTTTCTATAAGGCATAGTTGGGCGTGATCAAATTTTGGTGCCCTTGCCGGGGAATTAATATTGTTATCAATTACAATTGAAAGAAATACAAAAATTCTTAGTGTATTCATTTTTCTCTATACCCAATCTATACATTTTAGAGTTTGTTAACTTAGTTGTACATGTGCATGCCAAGAAACTCATCGAGAACCGGCAAAGTATTTGAAGCATTATTAGATCGCGAGAAAGTTTTCAAGGCCTTAAATCATGCCAACAGAAAAAACAAACAACAACAAACAACAGAACAATTCGAACCAGACATGGGGGCTCACATAGTAAACCCAACTACGCCAGTAGTGCCAGTGGCATATCTTGTGCCAGAGGTTGCGTTATATGACTAGGCACAACCCATAATAGAGAGCTTGACAAGAATGATTTTAGTCCTAGAGATACAAGCTGAATCGTTTCAGATCACGAACAACATGTTGCACTTGTTGTAGAACAAGGGACTATTTTCGAGGTCACAAATCAAAGATCCTCAACAACACTTAATGAATTTCCTGTCAATCTGCAAAACTCAAAGGCATCCCAATATAACTCGGGAAGCAATGTTGTTGTTTCCATTCTAAGTGATAGGAGCTGCCCAGACTTCACTAAACTCACTCCCCATAAATTCCATAGCAACTTAGGAGGAGTTAATCAAACAATTTGTGAACAAGTTTCATCCACCCAACAAGACTGCTCAACAATTTGATGAAATATTGAGTTTCGAATAAGGACAAATGGAGACACTACAAGAAATATGGGAATGATTCAAAGGGATATTGGTTATATGTCCACACCATGGTATTCCAGGTTAGATGTTGGGGAAGCAGTTCTACATAGGTTTGACTGATGGCGTGAAGGGTAATGTTAATGCTTCAACTAGTAGAGCATTTTAAAGCAAAATATGGAGAGAAAGCCAGAGTCTGCTTGATAAGATGGAACATAATTCGGGATGGACAACCAGGAACGCACCTTTCACTCCAGTAGTTCACTTAGTGCCCTTAGATCCATCCAACACTCTTGCTAAAAACATGGCCACGTTAGTAACGCAGATGAATATACTCACCAAAAAGATGGAAGAGTCAGGCAGAAGCAGAAGGTACACATTGTAGATAATATCAATTAGGGCTTATGTACATATTGCATTAGTCAGCCAATTGTTAACCAGTGGAATGCAGAAAATGATTAGCATCACTACCCTGAGGACATGAATGGGTGGTCAAAATTGGGGCCAGCAAAATTAGCCGTATAGGACAGTCCCCAGCTTGGTGGAAAATTTATCACGTCTGCCTCTTGAAACCATTTCGGGAAGACGCGGAGGATCCTTCACGGAGCTAGCTTACAATATGCAGTATTCGAGGTCCCAATTCAACCGGGAAAAGGCGTGTTGAAGCTATCCTTGATGATAGAGTGATTCATAACTCAAGGAAAGATCACCAAAAATTCTTTGTGAAATGGAAGGGATGTGATACAGAGGAGAATACTTGGGAGAGGGGAACAAACTTCAAAGCCTACAAGAGCCTAAAGAAGATTATCTTGCAAGTAAGGCGACGAGGATGTCACCAATTCGAGTGGGGGAGAATGTCATGAGCGGCTTTCCAGCCATGCCCCATGATCCCTTGGGCACGCTATATGGTTCCTAGCAAGCCTCTCAATGCCTAGCGCCACGGACGGCCCCGTTATCTTGGCCACGCCAAGTGACAAGTGTGCATGTGCCTCTGTCACCCCCGATTGTTGATGTTGGATAGAGTCTGATTAACACGCAGCAGTCAGAAGGTATGCTGATAAAGAAGGCACTGAAGTAGGAATAGAATAAGATGGTCCGAATAATGGTTTGTGCTTTAATTTACTCAAGGATTTCAAAAGGCACAGGAACATTTGGTTGTGTTTTATCAAATCTCTACTAGTATCCTCTTGGTGGTGTTGTCCCTTGCTTTACTCGTCCTACGTGGATCATTAATTAGTGCTAAGAAATACATTCTTGAAACTCATGACAGCAGTACGTAGTCAACTATTTACAGCTGGAAAGTGATTGTTCTTTATTGTAATTCCTACTTTGCTTATCTAGAAGCTTTAATTAGGAATCCCTTGTAAACCATAAACCTTTCGTGTTTGTGTCGTGACTAGAGTTGGCCATGAGTTGAAGCCCTTGTAATAGGTGTATGGCAAGGTGGCTTGTAATACGTGTATTACAAGTTAGTGAGGGATTAATAGTTGAATTCCTAAATTGCATAGGTTGTAATTTAAAGATTGCTCATACTGAAATTGAAATCCTACTAGTGTCGATCATGGTTTTAAATCCCCTTGAGCAGGAATTTTTCCACGTAAAAATTTTCATGTTCCATTTGCTTACTGTTGCATTAGCGTTATCTGTGGAAACATATATGGGACCTGGTCTCTATATAGTTTGGTGGAATCATATACGCTATCTTCCTCCCTCTCCTAAACCAGAGACCAGAATTAGGCGTATCTAGTGACAGAGCCGCAGGTTCATCCGAACCTAGAAGTTTTGGCTTAGCCGTTGTTCATGTGTTAAAAATTCATTAAAGGGGCATCCCGATGCACCAAGCTCCCACTATGCGCGGGGTCCGGGGAAGGGCCGAAATACAAGGGTTTATTGTATGCAATGTTACTCCGCATTTTTGTAAGAGGCTGTTTACATGGCTTGAACCGTGTCCTCTTCGTCACATGGCATAACTTTACCAATTACGCCAAGGCTCCCCCTCCGTATTAAAAATCCTTTACTCGAATTAAATAAATTAGGCAGGGCATGATAAAAATATGATCTGAAAAAGTTCAATGTATGAATTCGTCTCTGCCAGAATCCTATAAAGTGGAGTAATTGTTCAAGCTGGTGTTGGTGGCTGTGCAATGTTAGTAGATATACTTGGTGTTGAAGTTTGACAGACAATAGTTTCAAATTTACGTTGATATACTTTGGTATTTCCAATAATATTCATGAATATGCTAATGTTCCTAGCTGATGCTGATAATTCTATCCATCCTAAAGCAAAGAAATAATGTAATGCAAAAGAAGATAGCTTTTCAATAATGCAACAGCAGAGACATCCAAATGAACAGTAAGAAGTGTAAGGATAGTAAGTTCTTTTGTTTTTTCACCATAAGTATGTATTTTCTTTTTATAATAGGAAGATGAAATAACACTGTAGTTGCATAACATGTATGAACTAAATGCATATTCAAATAGATATGAACTCTAACCTTCCTATCTCTACTTTGGACAGACAAACAATGCCTAAAAGGATTGGTAACTTTTTTGACGTCAACAAAAATCACCTAAAATGCTTGAGATATCAAAATCAGAATTCAGAATGTACAAATCTTCCATATTAACCTCTGTTCCATGGTCCTCAAGTCCAGGAATATTGATGCACTGCTCATTGGATTCACTTCCTTTACTTATAACTCCACCTGAATTAACTTCAGCATTTGTCCGAGAGTTCAGCAGATTGATTTGCTGGTCGTAGTTGTAATAATCGGATAGCTCCTCATTCTTGAAATTGTTTACATCGAATGATTCGTCTAAGAAAGACTGAAGGTTGTAACTTTCACCAATATTCTCATTTAACCAAAATGTATTTGATACAGTTGTTGCTTCAATTGTGTCATTGTCTCCCATTAATAAGTACTCTGCGTACTCTAGCTGAATACGAATATTTGCACTCGTATTATCAGATGACCTGAAATCCAACGGTTGTTCTTGCAATACATTCGCTGAGCAATCATAGTCTGGTAGAGCAATGGGATCACAAGGCAACAATACTTGGTCATCAGATTCATAACTCACATTTGGTCTCAAAACATCATGATGTTTGAATATGCTGTCATTTGGCTTCACATCAGTCATTTCTTGGTGTAATATATGCAAACTATTTGACACCTTGATAGGATCATCTACGCATTCCAAACGTCTATCTTGCACGAAGTCATTGTCCGAGGGTGTCTCAACTTTAACACAAGAACTTGTAGGCTTGAGAATTGGCTCTGAAGCAATTACTGTGCTGCAATTCAAACCTTTTATATCATCTAAAGAATCGTCCACTTCCATTACTACTGATTTCATATTCAAGCAACAAACAGAAGAATCCTGCTGTACCTTTAAATCCCCATCAGCTCTACCATTGGAACATAAACTCGTTTCGCCAGGACTTTGATCATCCAAAACAGTTTTTTCATCAGTAATTGCAACCACGCCATCATCTGGTGTATCTGATGTTTGTAAGTCAGGTTCAATTCTTGAATCTTCAACAGACGATTCACTCGACCCCAATGAAGCCGTTCGCGCAATAGAAACACTCGTCGAGTAATTACCCAATTCGGAATTCTGTACGGAATAATCAGGGAAGTTAAGTATAGCATTGTGACTATACATAACCTTAGCAGCCTCATCATAAGCAATAGCAGCTTCAACAGCTGTAGAAAAAGTACCAAGCCAAAGTCTCTTTCCATTACTATTATAAACAGGTTCTCTAATTTCAGCAACCCACTTTCCCCAAGTTCTTTGCCTAACACCTCTATATTTACACCCTAAATTCTCTGGTCCACCTTTACCTTTCATACAACCTTTTTTAGAACCTTTAGCAGGAAATTTTCTTGTTTTTTTCTTTATCCCACCATCTAAATTTGCATTACGCTCTTGCTTCTGAATTTTCCACATTAACAAAGTCTCCTCTATAGAAACTGATCCGTTACACCTTCTTCTCATTGTCCTGTTTCCACAAAATTCCATTAATTTATAAAACAAGTAAAGATTACAAAAGGGTTCTTCCCTTTTTGCAAAATAAATTACAGGTAGTACCCAAGATTCTTGTTAAAGTAGGCAAAAAAAATTACACCAAAATATTTGAACTTCTTGAATCTTGACGACCAAATTGAACAAGGAACTCAATTCCTACTATAGTAAAGAATTACCAAAAGCCGTTCTTGCATGGGAATTTATAAGTTATCATGACGCAATAACAATGAAACTTTCAAGAAATGACAATTGAAAACCAATAAGCTTAAGGACTTGGACTACATATAATATAATTATACAAAGACATAGAATTCATATAAAGTTTCCATCAGTACATAGGAAAAGGAAAAGGATAAAGCAGAGGAAAATTACCTTTGGAAATTGTGAGAAGACATGCAGTGTCAAAAGCAAATTGATAAAAGTCTTGGTTTTGCTATGGGATTGTCGTTTTCGCAGTCTCCGCTCTCTGATTATTTTATCGTTTGGTTATTATATATACTAAATAAAATAAATATTTCAGTTTTTTTTTCCTCGTAGCCCAAATCCTTTTCCTTATCAAACTAGGATAACAATTCTTTCTTTAAGAATTTGAGAAAAAGACAAATATCAATAAAGGCGAGCGAATTGTTTTTTTTTTTTCTTTTTCTTTTTCTTTCTTGGGGATTAAGTAATTCTGTTAATATCCTATGGTAGAGGAAACAGATAATTACGTGGGCATGTTTACGACTATATAGGCTGATTTTGAAACTAAACACACTATCTGATTGGATACGTTTTTAATTAAGCTTAAGTGTCATTTTCTTGGGGCCCAAGCATTTGTCTTTTTAGTGTTCTTTCCAAAAGAAGTTGCGGCTTTGTTTCTTGCGGGCAAAGAAATTAGCAGAAATATCCAAATGACCAGCATTTAATTCTAATTTTTGTTTTCATATTTAAACCTTTACCTCCTATAGAGATTATTACGAGGGTTCTTGAACTTTTGACCTACCCCAATAACTCGAATACTTTAATCTACCAATTAATGCTGAAATTACTTATACTGAGCCAGTTCTCCTAAAACCAAAAAAGAAAAAAAAATTAATAATAAAATAAAAAAAATCCGTGATGTGTATTTGTCTTTCCCTCTTTTTGGTCTTTCTTTCTTGTTTCTTTTTATATACGACGAAGAAATCTTATTCCCACTTAAATATCATGCTTCGTTCGCGCGGACTACCACCTGTGATCTAAATCACAAGTCTCTCCATCTCTACCACCTGGTTGTGATGGGCATGAGGAGAGGTAGAGGGAGACCTAAGAAGTATTGGGGAGAGGTGATAAGCCATGACTTAGCGCGTCTTAAGATTACTTAGGACATGACCCTTATAGGGGATTGTGGAGGTCGAGCATTAAAGTTGTAGGTTAGGGGAAGTTGTGGATATTTCCACAGCGCACTAGAGTGAGACTTGCTAGTTATGAGGTAATCATAAGATGTTACTGATCAACTACCGATACAGGGAGTTATCTGTAGGATATTAGTATACCTTTCATCTATTTCGTATTTCTTATATTTCTTATATTGCTACTATTTTGTTATTTTTGTGTTATTTTGTGTATTTCATGTTATTTTTAGTATCAGTCTATTGATAGTACTAACTTATTGTCTCTTGCTGATGTCTTGAGCCGAGGGTCTCCTGGAAACAGCCTCTCTGCCCCGGGGTAGGGGTAAGGTCTACGTACATATTATCCTCCCCAGACCCCATTTGTGGAATTATACTGGGTTATTGTTGTTGTTGTCTCCATCTCTACCACCCTTTATCACTAACAATTTTCTTGTTTTCTTGTTCTCTATTTTTTCCTTCAAATTGCTTGTCCAATTAAATAATAGTTTCTTACTAACGGTGCGCAAAAGTAGATTCAATAGATTCAACTATGTTTTGGGGTCATCTCTGACGGGGCGATGCTAAAAGGTCAATATAGCAACGATAATTATAGCAAAGAATGTAATAAAAAGTGGAAAACCATGGGAGTGTAATGAACTTATGAGCGCATTTCCATGCCTCTTACTCTTTTCCACTTCGCATAATCTTTTGTAGAGTAAAATCATGCAATTCTTAGTGAAGAAGCTAACAATTTCAATATATGATATCAGTATGTTCAAAAACAATAATCGGAAGAAAAACTAATGCCGCAATTGTTTTTGCGGAAAAGGGTCTGATATATCCATCTACTTTGTTTTATTGTTCAATCCTGTCTCCCGTTATACTTTCCGTCCAAATTTACCCTTGCCGTCGATCAAAGTTCTATATTTGCCCCTATTTTAACGGCCGGAACACGTGGCACATTCTGAATACAAAAAAGGGCCTGATATATCCCTATACTTTATTTTATTGTTCAATCCTATCCCTCGTTATACTTTCCGTCCAAGTTTACCCATGCCCTCCATCAAAGTTCTATATTTGCTCCTATTTTAACGACCGGGACACGTGGCATATTTTAGGAGAAAGAACCAGTACATAAACAAAAAAACTCGAAATCGACTTAGAACCCATGACCCTCATGCTCGTTTTTCCTCTCTTAACTTTTTCCCAAACTTCTCTTAAATACATATGCAAAGAATTGTGGGCGACTTCGAGTAGTTTTATTGTCAAGGTGGAGTTTCATTCGGTGATAAGAAGAGGAAGAAAAAAATGTAAGGGAGTAAGGAATAAGAAAATAGAAGTAAAGAAAAAAATATTGGCAACAAGCAAAGAGATGACAGAACCTTATGTCTAGAACCTCATCTTTTTGTCAAACTAAGATAATCTCTTACACAGATTAAAAGTATTTATTTAAGAGAAGTTTGGGAAAAAATTAAGAGAGGAAAAACGAGCATGAGGGTCATGGGTTCTAAGTCGATTTCGAGATTTTTTGTTTTTGTACTGGTTCTTTCTCCTAAAATGTGCCACGTGTCCCGGCCATTAAAATATGAGCAAATATAGAACTTTGATGGAGGGCATGGGTAAACTTGGACGGAAAGTATAACGAGGGATATGATTGAACAATAAAATAAAGTATAGGGATATATCAGGCCCTTTTTTGTATTCAGAATGTGCCACGTGTCCCGGCCGTTAAAATAGGGACAAATATAGAACTTTGATCGACGGCAAGGGTAAATTTGGACGGAAAGTATAACGGGGGACATGATCGAACAATAAAACAAAGTAGAGGAATATATCAGGCCAGTGCATCAGGCATAAATACAGGTTGTGCAAACCCTCTATTGTGTCTAAATGTTAGGAATTGCAATGGACCAGGGAAATTACTTAATTTTCAAGTCCTCCCTCACTTACCCGTATCCAATATTTAACCTAATGCCGATTGCTCTTTGCGCCAAAAAGAACAAAATCAAACTTCTTCACAATACAAGTGTAAATAGAAGAAAGCTGTCTCGGAGATTCAATCCACAACAAAGCGAAATGTTTAACAGGCTAGGAAATATGAACAAGAAAGCAATCTATTTTTAGGGTAAAAACCCAAGGTTAGACATACATAGCTAGTATACATTCGGGAATGGCAGAACAAGAAGAGAATATCTTCATATCTGTTCAACGAAAATGCACACCCACAGTAAGCAGCAATTCTATCACTTAATCTTATACATGAAGCTGCAAAACTTCATCAGCAGCTGTCCTCACCACCCAATGATCTACGAGTAAGACAAAAACTGAGTATCTCAGATAAAAGATAAACATGGCTTTCATTCTCTCCAAGCAGTTATCAAATCAAGAAAAAATGTAGTGTTTTTCATTATTCAGTTAACCTAAATATATGTAGGTTAAGGCAAAGTGCATAGCTAATAGGGTACACTAAATAAATACTTCACAAGTGCAACTACAGAAATGTTGCAACATTCATTCCCCTAACAAGAAGAAATGGCAAACCTTTGAATTTTAAAGGGAAAACACATAATTACCATTAGAGTTGTCACACTTTACCAGTTGCACCCTCATACTTTGCGGAAGTTCTATGACCCCTTTCCATTTGTTATAAGTGTAATAAGTACCATCTTTTGAGCTGATGTGGCACTTACTTTGATTTGCACCTGATGATTGCGCGTGAAAGCTCCAAATTTTCATTTTTTTATTTTAATTTTTTCTCTTTCTTCTTTTTCTTTTCTTTTATTCTCTTTCTTGTTTCTCCCTTATTACTCCATCCACCATTTTAACATTCCCAGCTAGCTTCTGCCCTTCCCTTTTATTTTTTCTACCCCCTTCTTTTCTATCCTTTCTCGATTAATACCTCCTTTTTTTTTCTTTTTTTCCTTTTTCATTTTACATTTGTCTTCCTTCCTATATTCCCAGCCAGAAAAGTCGATGATTCCGGCGAGAAGCAAATCTTGTTTTCATTTTGTCTCCTTTTATTTTACTTCTTTTTTTTCTTCTTTCCTTTTCTTTTTTGTTCTTCCTTTCTTTTCTTCTCCCTTTTTCTCCGTCCAATATTTCTCACCGGAATAAATGGTGATTCCGATGACGCCATCTTTCTGATAAGTCATCTCCACCGTTTACTGCCCCGTTACCCTCAGATTTAGAAGATTATTTTCACGCTATACAAATGAGCCTCATAAATTTTATCTTGTCTATTATTTTCGAGCAACCTTGCGATTGAAGATAAGAATTTCTCGATGGGTGATGGAGGGTGTCGACGACGAGGAGCAGAGTGCGGGGATATTACGGGTATAAGGGGGAGAAAATGTTGAAGGAAAAAAAAAGAGATACATAAAATGGAAATGCAAAACAAAAAAAAAAAGACAAAAAAGACAAATGAAAATGGTAAATTGGAAAAATTAAAAAATTAAATGAATTTGACACGTGACAAGCAAGGACTGTGTGTTACTTGCACTTCTTTTTTGAAACTGGGATTACCCTGAAAAGGTGGTACTTATTACACTTCTAACAAATGCAGGGAGGTCATAAGACATCCTACAAAGTATAAGGGTGCAACTGGTTAAGTGCGACAACCCCAATGGGTAATTATGTATATACTTTAAAGCATGCAAGATCAATGCCCAGATACTCCATTATGCATGTTCGTTTCTGCCTCAAGTGATGTCCCTTACACTTCAATTAGGCTGATTGGTTCTTTTCTTCTTTTTTGTCTAATAACAACTAAATTGCTCTGCCACGGCAATTTAAGTGCCGCACCCGTGTCGACACGACACTAGTATAGATGTTGGTATGAGATCCGTACTGGACCTGGTTAAACAATTTTGGGTACTTTGACCATGATGGACAGAAAAATTCGAGACCAGATACAAATTGATTCCTGAAATTAGAACCAAAACTAGGGCTTATATAAGAAATCAATTATTTACTTATATACGACTTGAGAATAAAAAAGAAATCCACATTTTACAAGCTACACGTAAGTATTCCACAAAATTTCTCATAATTTAGAGATTTTTTTTTATTATTTTATTTTATTTTTAGCCGGATCCCCGCACCCGTATCAATACTAGGATCCGTATTCCCAAGTCTTAGAATTTACATATCGAAGGATCTGACCTCTAGATCCGCACTCGCAGCCGCACCCGTATCCGAGCAACTTAGAATAACAATGGTGCCTTCCACCGGCTGCCCACTACCTCCTACCATCACCGGTACTGGATAACTTTGCTTGCCAATGCTTCAGGAGATGCGAAGAAATTTTTGTGCATATCTTCCTTATTGGTGCCATCATTAGCAAATTTAAAGAGTTTCACGGAATATCTAGTAATGTCATCATCTGTTCCTGGCTGATCTACTAGCTCGAAGACGCACATATCTAACATCTGCCTGCAACACCTCCTAACCTAAAAGAGTATAAGGAACTATGCTCCAGAGTTTTTATTAGGCATAACGAAGTTAATGCCCTAATGGAGGCATCAAATAGGCTTAGGCAATGAGCAGAGGCAAGAAGACAATGAGGAAATGCATATAGGAATAATAAGACAGCAATCACTACATAGCATGCAATTATGGAAGTAACACTACCACAAAAAAGTTTGCAAAACATAGTTAGAGATGTGTCCATTTCCTTAGAGAGGAGAGAATGTAGTGAGTTATGTGCAAAGCATCTGACTCTCTAGTCTGGTCTGCTTATATAGTTCGCCAGCTATAACATGCTAAGATGATTGGACAAGTTGTATTCCTTAAAAAATTGATTGGACGAGTTTTATCAAGGTAGGGTTCTTATACAGTGCTCAATGTGCATGCATCAAGCAAAATTGCCCTTCTTTCACTGGCATATGTCATGTGACTAATCAGATATATACATCCACTATGATGATTCCATAAGAAACCTTTTTCTTCTACAGGTTATAAGGAGTCTTTGAGAAGCCGTGGAAGAAATGATGTTCAAGAATGCAGTGATTAGAGAACGAAGGGGACAGGCTGATGTCTACTCTCTAGACAATTACAACCGATGAAACAGTTCTACCTAGATGAAAACTAGACATAGTACGAAGATGAAATCAGTTGTCCGGGCCTCCCATTTCCTTTATCAACTCCAGTGAGCTAGGAATACAGCACTCTACTTTCATCCTAGCTCACTAGAGTTGATAAAGGAAATGAGAGGCTCAGACAACTGATTCACTCTTCGTACCAAGTCTAGACGAGTTCAGATCAATATTTTCTATCCACTAAGGCCTTAATAAATTGAACGGTTGTTTAAGAAGGAAAAACAATGAAAACAAAATATCATAATAGTCCAGCTGTGAGGGATAACCGTCATTTTGGTAAATAATATTACTGCAATATTTACTAACAGGGCAAACAGTTACTACCTGGAAAATCATATATCTGCAAAAAAGAACAAATTTTTACCTTACAAAAGGTGAAATGCCACCTGAATCATCAGAATTCATTCCAAGCCAGCAACTTTGTACCTCAACTTCATATTGTGGTTTTCCTGCCAGCGTTTCAAATCATAGTGAATACAAAGCTCAATCCATCAATATCCACACACACACACACACACACACACACAAACAAAAAAACAAAGACAACTATGCCTCAATTCAAGCTAGTTCGGTTCTACAAAATTCATACTGAACATGAAGTCCAAATGTTACTTCTTCCTTTCCAATTTATCAGATTTGTTTGACTGCGTGGAATTTAGGGAAGAAATCCAAACTTTTATAATTTGTGATCTCATTAAGCCATATATATTTATGTGCCTAGAAATCATCTCTTAAAATGTAAAATAGTAAGTCTAAAGTTAAATTGTTTCAAATTATAGAAATGTGTCATCTTTGTGGAGAAGACTAAAAAGGAAATACTATCAGATGAGCATACTACAACTCAACTACCCCTCAATCCCAAACTAGTTTGTGTCCAAAAAAAACCATACAGAACACAAAATCCAAAAGTAAAGACTATCGTTATTCATGCATACCTGCTCAAGAACCTTAGCGGAACTGGTTTCCACCAATCTAGCCAAACTATCAAGCTTAACAAGCATTTTATCATACAAATGCTCCAATTCAGCAGTATAATTTGAAGCATCAGAGCCCATCAACTTGTTCAATCTCCCAATCTCAAATCCTTCAGCACACAAATCCAACTCCTTCTGATCCTTCAAACCCCTTTTAATACTCACCAAAGATTCCACCTTTTCATCCTCAGCCATTGCATTCGGACCCCTTAAGTCACATGAAATTAAAGGAAATGGTGAAATAGGACTAAAAGAACCATAATGGGATCGAAATGATGGACCAATGTTGATAATATCTAAACTTTTGGGGTCGAATGAATCAGTGGAAATACGGTACTGAAAAGCTTTGTACTCGTGGGTATGTATCAACTGTTCATGGAACGGCGTAGTTAACAGAAGGAATAAAGAGGGGGGCAGAGAAAGTAAATACGGAGCATTTTGAGGGGTAAAAGAATGAGAAGCAGAGGAAGTTAATGAAAGGGTAGTTGTAGAATCCTTTAAAGAGGGTCTTAAAGGGGTTTTTCGGCGACCGGAAAACCAACCAAGAACGGCGGCGGAAGGATCATCAAGCTGGTGTAAAGGGAGGGGAAAGTGGGAAGGGATAGAGAGAAAATCGGTGATAGTGGCGGTAAGAATTGGGCCGTCGTCGGAGGCGATGGTTACGGCGGCGGAGGTAGTGGCGGGGTCATCGGAAAAAGGAGTGGTGGTGGAGAATGACACGTGGCCGAATAATAGACCGTGGATGTCGCCGGAGGATGAGAAAAGACGGTGGAGGATAGAGGCTAAAGTAGTGCCGGAGATTTGAATCTTGTGTATAGAGAGATCATCCATGATTTGCTGAAAAGATTTGGGTGAAGCTAGAAAGTAATAAATTGGTGGTAGACCAAATTTGATACAAAAAACGGTTTTTATTATCAAAAGAAACAATGCGACTTATAATGTATATATGCAATCTCTTTTTTTATTCTTTGTATGATTTCAATTTTATCTGATAAAAAAAGATTTAGGGAGTCACTTCAATCTTATCTGTGTTAGTTTGTATTTGTGTTGTGCTGTTTGTTTTTTAGAATGTTCCTCATGATATTCCATTCATTTTAATTTATGTGAACCTATTTGACTGAATATAAAATTTAATAAAAAATAAGACTGGTTATAAAAAATTTCATTAAGTGTAAAATTATAATTTTAAGCTAATTATTTTCAAATTTAAATTTATTTTTTTGAACGGACAAAAAAAAAATAAGTTTACATAAATTAGAACTGATGGAGTATATTTTTATTTATAAAAAATTGTATTTCAAACTTTTTAATATATTTTAATAACCTATTTTTATAGGTATTAGTCATAGAGCACGCTTTTTATGTATTTAGCATATATCATTAAACATAGTATTATTTAAAAATTATATAATATTATTAAATAATATGTTTGAGTTATACAATAAAAAATAGTTCAAATCTTAAAAAATGATGAATGTTAATCTCATTTAACTAATCAATAAAAGAAGAAATCTTGTTTTGCAGAATTTTCCAAATGCGTTATTATGATTCCTTAAGACTTCTTTGGTAAAACAAACAAGTAACATAAAAATACTTTACCTTGATTCATCAAAAGTTTATTAAAACGGAAAAGATTCAAATACCCCTAAACTTTACGATAAGGTTTATATATAACCCTCGTTAAAAGTTTGGTCTATACCCAACCTTACCGTTACACTATTGGCCCGAATACCTCCTTTATTTTAAACGGAGCCAAATACCCCCTGAATTTTACGATAAGGTCTATATATAACCCTCGTTTTTTTAACAAGATAGTTTTTTTTGTAAAAATTGAAAATATTTTATTGAAATAATTTCTTCAGTTTTAAACAAATAAAAATATTTTGTTAAAATGATTTTTTTTATAACAAAAAAAAATAGTTTTTACAAATTTATTTTTCTAGTGTTTTTAAAAAAAAATCTTTAGTGGAAAATATTTTATTCAGTTTTTAAAAAACGAAAATATTTTGTTAAAAGCTGAAAATGTTCTAATTCCTCTGTTTTTACATATTTTTCTTTTATTTTTACAAATATGCTTTTAAGGAAAAAAAATTGTTAAAAAAATGATTTTTGCAATTTTCCTTTTGTAAAACTTTAAAAAAATTGCAAAAAATATTTTTTTAACAAAATATTTTTTTTTTTTAAAACTGAAAAAAAATGTAAAAACAAATGAATTAGAACATTTTTAGTTTTTTAAAAAAATATTTTCATTTTTTAAAAACTGAATAAAATATTTCAACAAATTATTTTTCGCTTTTGAAAAATATTTTGTTCTTCATTTTTTAGTTTTTTTAAAGATTTAAGAAAAAACTAGAAAAACAAATTTGTAAACACTGGTTTTATTTTTGTAAAAACAGGAAAAAAAATCATTTTTTAACAAAATATTTTCGTTTTTTAAGAACGGAAGAAATTATTTTCAACAAAATATTTTTAGTTTTTACAAAAAAAATATTTTGTTAAAAAACGAGGGTTATATATACCTTATAGTAAAGTCCAGGGGATATTTGGCTCAGTTTACAACAAAGGGGATATCCGGGCCAATAGTATAACGGCAACGTTAGATATGAGCCAAACTTTTAACGAGGGTTATATATTTACCTTATCGTAAAGTTCAGGGAGATATTTGGACCTTTTCCGTTATTAAAATGACAAGCAATCAACTTAGTTGATAATATGCTAGACTTGAATAAATTTTTTTTTTTTTTTACCCTGTTTAACATGTCTTACCAAGCTAATGTAAGGTTCTAAAAGTTTTTTATGGATTCTTTTTATCAATCCAACGTTAACAACCAAACATCGTAGCCAAGAATGCAAAACAAAGCCATACGGTTGTTTGGGTAAGGCTACCCCAATTACCTACAGTATTCTACAATAGCCAAATCTTACATAAAGTAGGAAAACCCATTGGAAAACTCCTAAAGGTAGACGCGTGTACGTCTTCATCCCTAAGAGAAAGGTATGATAACTATGCATAGAAGTGCCTATGGACGAACTAGTAAAAAAAGTTATCTTTGTCGGAAGTCATAAGCAACAAATCCAATATGAAGCAGCCAATTATCTTTGCAAATCATGCGGTCGTTTGGGCCATAAAACCACAGATTGTCAGAAGAAGATGATTACAACGAAGGAAACAAATCCTACACCAACGCATAAAGCAAAAAAAAATCAACACCATATCCACTGGACGAAGGTTCGCAAATGGTCACCTTCCCACGACGCAGGAGAATTCAACAACAAATATCAAACGAGGTAGATTATGAGTTCCAAGAATCAGGTATTAGTGCCAGGTTAATGTCACGACCCAAACCCAGGTTGTGATGGCGCCCAACACATTGCTAGGCAAGCCCGACCATCTTATCCATTTAAACCAGCCAATTATAAATTAATACTGATTAATCGGTGTAATTAGCGTGTTTTCATAACAAATCAAGAAGTGTAGAATCGAAATACACAAATACAGTCCTAACCAAATCGTGGTGTCACAAGTCTGAGCCTCTACAAATGAGACCCACTACACAGTCAAGTCTAACCAGAGTGAAAACAACAAAATGGTAAAGAGTCGAGCGGGGTCGACTTTACTATGTTTCAATTGATATGGCTGGCATATAAATAGTAGCAGACTTGTGAGGCAAGTAGGCCAGCTGGCGCAACACCACTTACATGGTCCTAGTTCTATGATCTTTTCTTGAGAGAGCTTATTCCATAGACCCCCAAGTATAAGTTGCACCACCGAGTTCGAGTAGTTGTTCCAAGGGAGTATGACTGTGTCCGAGTATGCTATGAGGTTTATAGATTTATCTCGTCATGCACCTGCTTTGGTTTCCACTATTAGAGAGAGAGAGTGTGTGTGTGTGTGTTCGTAGATTAATTGAGTGAATCACATGCTACCTCAAATTTGGGGTGGCAAGGGAGTTGGAGACTAAGACTTCATTCTATCAGGTTATGGGGATTGTTCGGATCTTGGAGTGTATCCGCGGGAAGGAGATGGAGGATAGGGAGGCTAAGAAGCCTTGTGGTTCTGGAGGATTTACTGGTTTCTATTATGCGGCCAAGACCCACCATAGTAGAGGTTTTTCCAGTCAACTATTTTAGTTTACACTTCAGGTCTCACATGATGCTCTAGCTAGCCATGAATTTCAAAGCACTCGTACCTGTATCCATCCTTAAATGCACCTTTTGCAAATTGTTCTTAAAGTTATTACTTCAGTCATCCTGAGCAGACTCAGCTCTATCAGTCACATTGACAGAAATGGTGTTCTGAGTGTGGGAATACTAGGCACTCGGTGAGAGATTATCCTAGAATACGGATGGGTGCACCTTGGTAGAATACTCAGACTATGGTTTTCGCTCCAGTTGCTATTCCACCTGCATGGCCAGCTTGAGGTGGAGGACAGGCAAGTAGATGACGTCCTAAAGGGGATGATCATGCATGTAGTTATGCTTTCTCTGCTAGGACAAAGGAACTTACATCAAATGTTGTCATTACTAGTATTGTTTCGGTATATCATAGAGATGTATCAATTTTAGTTGATCAAGATAATACTTATTCGTATTTTTAATCCTATTTTGCTTCATATTTGGACATGTATCGTGATTCTCTGGATACTTCTTCTTATGTGTCTATGCTCGTTGGGAATCTATTGTAGTCGATTGTGTCCATCGTTGTTTTTTGGACACTATTAGAGGCTATGAGACTATGATTGATCTTTTATTACTTAATATGGTGGATCTTGATGTGATCTTGGGCAAGGATTGGTTATCTTTATATCATACGATTCTTGATTATCACGCTAATACCGTGATGTTGGCTATGCTGGAGTTGTCAAGATTAGAGTGGTGACTATTGAGAAGGTCCTAACGAGTTTAATATTTATAGGTGGTACTTGATGATTTTTGGATTTATGTATGGCTAAGATTGGGATCTATGCTATATATTTTTTAGACTTGCGGTACTTATATATCATTGTTGACTATTCATGGCAGTATAAGAGAGACACAAGAAATAACTTTGGATTCACAAAAGGTCCCTTCATAGCGAGAATTTCAGAATGAGTTACCTTTAGGTTTGTCAGTCTACATGACTTGGTTAGGTTAGAGGGAAATCAGTTCTGAGGATTTGATTATGTGCAAATAAGTTTTGAAGAGTTTGGGATTGTTTGGCCACAAATTGCAGTTGATATACTCTACAAGCATGGGGAGTTTATTTTGTATTGTGATTTTGTTCTGCTAGATTGAGTTAGTGAAAGTTTTATGGTTGATGGGGTGTCTATCCTACATGTGATTCATAATTGAGAATGGGATCCTCATGTTTTTATATGATAACATGATAGAGGTGGTGTGCCATGTGGTATTGAGATTTCATGGGCAAGGTTGTGGTTTGGTTTTAAAAGAAGATCACGAGTTCTAGATGTTATAGGAGATTGTATATGTTTAGAGGATTACGTGAGTATTTTCTGTGAGATGATTGTGTATGAGTGATGTGTTAGTTATTTAGTGGTGGAGTTGGAATCAAATATGGAGATTCTTGTATTCTTGAGATTTAGAGGCTGGATGTTATCTGAGGCAGACTATTCCTTGGTTGTGGACTGTGAAGATATATTAAGGGTTAGACCGCTAATGGTGCATGTTACTGATAGGTTACTATGAACTTTGGATGGTTATTTCGCTATTTTAGGATGGTCCAGATTGATTTGGGGGCCTATTAGTAAGACTAACAAGAATGTGTATCCGACATCGGATTGAGTTTTCTCACTCTTGCGCATTAGTTACTATGAGTGTATTATCGGGCGTATATGATGTTATCTGTATCCTGATTTGTTTCATATGTTTCTAACTTATGCTACGACGGGTTGTGATACTGGTTGGCTATTCACACGTATGGTGCGATTTTGTTCAGTACTGGTGGCGAGATTTGGAGTAAGGTGCCTCTTGGGGTGTTGAGTTACTTATTGCACCTTAGTCATGCTTTTTATGTTGATGCTATGTCATGCTATCTGTTTCTCTAAGGTTATAATCATGTAGTTTGCATGTTTGGTGTTGATATACATGTGGTTGTTGATTGTGAGCTTATGGCTCGATGTGTATTCTGTATGGGTCGGTATTCTGACCGGGCTACGTGCCACAGTAGAGTTATGTTAGAATAAGATTCTTTGTGGTTAATTTCATGTGTTTTGCTTATCCCTGGTGGGATGGATTCATAGTATGGTACCATGGGGGTTATAACTGTTGGACTTACCGGATAGTCCTCTTATTTGGTTCTCTTTTTATCTTTAGTTATATTCGAGTTGTTGCTTGTTAGGTACAAGTTATATTGTATGCGGCTAGGTGGAATTTAGTATGGCTTGATGGTCGAATAGATTGTACTAGATGAGATGAGACTATTGGACCTAGAATTAGTGTGATCAGATTTGGATAAGAATGTCATTTTGGCATGGTTCTTTTCAGGAGAGAGAAGTCCACAACTTGTTGACTGGGTGAGTGGTTACAATTTTTTACATGTTCCTTACATCATTAGCAATATTATGAGGGTTTGGAACAAGATTTTATCTAATATGAGTTGTTTACCAGTACCAGGTTTAGTAATGAGCATCTATTATGGTCGAAAATTATTACTATGAGTACATGAGTTATGTGGTATATCGTATGATTAAATTATAGAATATGGTTATGGCTTGATGTAAATCGGTTAGACCTATACAATGTATAGATGCGAGAATCAGATCTTATAAGAAATTTCAGTTGTTGGAGATTGGGTTCTGATAAGTGGAGATTTTTACTTATTAGCGCCTTTTAGCATTTATTTTAGTCTAAAAGCATAGAATTGTGTTCCCAAAATTGATGAAGTGTGGTAAATTACAGGAATGTTGGAAGTTGGACTCCCGAGATGAAATCTGACTAAAAAAGAGTAATCTAGACTCAAAGCAATAAAAGGCATATAAGCTACAGAGTGCGGACAACAGAATTGCTTCTGTGGCTGTAAATGATGAAGAAAAGCCCATCAGACTTTCTAGCAAATTGTGGACTGCACAAGAATTGTGCGGTCTCAAAAGCTAGACTAGGAACAAAGTTCAGAGAGTGTGAAAATTTTCAAGTTCCAAGTTCCTCAAGATTGCGGACCGCACAATAAGTGCCTTGCGGCCACAGAAGTATAGGTGCGGACCATAGAAGACCAAGTGCAGCCGCAGTGAAAAATCTATGGACCGTAGAAAATGATGCCTCACGGCCACAATCAAAAATTGTCCAGCCGCAGAACCCCAACTCGTGCAAGATAAAGAATCCTGCGGAGTACACGTAGAATTGTGCGATCACAGAACCTCCCGCTGGACATTTTTGTCTGAATTTTTAGCTTTGTTTAAATAGAAGACTTTTACAAAATTAGGTCAAGTTTTGAAAAGTTTAAAGTGTTGTAGCCATTTCTTTTTGCCTCTTTAGGAAACTTTGGCTTATTTTGGTGATTTAACACTAGAATTCTATATTTTGATTTTTCAATATGAGTTTTATTATCTTTTCTTCTTTGTTTTCTTCTACGCCTATTATGAGTAGCTAGATTTTTACTAGAGATGTGATCCAACCCTAATGTGTCAACCTTATGGGTCATTAATTTTATGCTTGTTTATGAATATGTGTTTGTTGTTTAGCTTGGTTAATGCTTCAACTTGAGAACTAATAGTTGCAAATATTGATTCATACCTATTTGGCTTAGTCTCTTCTTGAGAAAGAGGGAACTAGTCTAAGTTAACTTACCTAACAAGGAATTGGGTCAATTGAGAGATTGATTGACCAAATTAAAAAGTTCAACCAAGAGATAGTAGCAACCATACTTGAGCTCTTATCAACTGTTTTGGTAGATACCCATTTGGACTTGACAAAATCAAATCGGGCAAAATCATTCTCTGGCCGAGAGGTATTGAGTGAGCAACATAGTGTTGTGAGCTATATAATACACCCCAATCAATAAAACGAGCATAAAAGTCTTTATTCCATTAGGCAAATACCTAGGTCATGGTAACAACCCTAGGCCTTTTTATATCTTTGAAAAACATTCAAAAACAATCATCTATACTTTTTTATACCTTTAGATTTGCAAACCTTAGTTAGTTTTAGAAGTAAAAAACAAAACCCTATTTGTAGAAGTGTAATCTAGATACTTCATGTACTCACTCTGAATATATACTACTAACTCAAAGATACTTCAAAGAACAAGTGTATAATAGTGTGTGTCACGAAAGTTTTTACCAGGTAATCACTATTATCCTTAGCCCCACGGTGGGCGCCAAACTGTTTACTCTAAAATCGGATAACAATAGAATTTATACGCGTGATATAACTTTGTACAAATTAAGAAGAGTAAATTCGTATTAAAATTGACGATGAAAGAATAAATGCAAACCACACAAATTGTGTTACCTTGGACCTCGTGTTTAGTCACCCTTGAACCAAATATGTTTCAACTGGCTTATGAATATAACAACGAGATAATGAAATTTAGAAAATGACAATATATTATTGTTTAGTATTGCGTGAATATGATATGGTTTACAAATTATTAGGCCCCCTTTATATAATAGGGGAGTCTTACTCTAGATACAATTCTTTATGAGGTAAGAAATTCCATGATTAACTAATTAATGAGCCTCTTCTTGATACATGCCGGGATTCGCGTCGTGATCCTCTCCCGATTGCGAATATTTCGACTTCTCATTATTTGGCTTGGTAGGCTTCACTCGATCTCTATCTTGCTTGGTCTCGATCTTGATCGATCTTGATCTTGATCAGTCTCAGGGGCACGAACTCAGCAACCTAACTTTGCATCATGGTTTGATATAACTCCAAGCTGAACCTTGGCCCATCATTTTCTGGTCCCGATTAGTCATACAAAAGGGCAAACCCTTTGACCGTATAGAGGCACAAAAAGATACTTTTTCTTTGCATGAAAGGACTCAGCCTATCAATGAAAGAACCTCATTCCATAATGCGCGTATGAAAGAACAAGCAGAGAAAGAAATGCAACTCATTTGAGTGACTAATTGTCATAGGCCATATAGAGAGAGGATATAACTGTTGGGTTTTTAATATATTTAATTAATATATTAAAGAGTTAAAAGAGGGTGAATGGGAAATGGAGGGAAATGAAATTTTGAGTGAAATTTTAATTTCCTCTCCTTGGTAAATGGGCATTGTCCCATATCGGAAGAGGAAGAGGTTTTTTATGGGTATATAAGCAATTGCTCTTCTTCTAGCTCTTAAAGAGTTGAGAAAAAAGCAAGCCTCGCGCCGTCGTCGTCGTCGCTCGCTCGGCTCGGCTCGGCATCGGCTACGGCTTCGGCTTCGGCTTCGGATTTGGTCAAATGATCGATTGATTAACTTTTTGGACCAAATTTATTTGTTAATAGTAAAATATTAACAGAAATGTTATTAAAATATTTATTTTAATAACAAAATATTAATATTAAATAAATATTAATATTAAATCCAAATTTCAGTTTTTTCTGTTTTTGTAACAGAAAATTAACTACCCATCAATTTTCCCTCTTTATTTTCCCTCTTTATTATTGAGTAAATGGCCATTTATGCAATGTCATTTATGTTGTGGCAGTTTTGCAGAAACAGCCATTCTGAAGAGACTCTTCAGATTTCAGCCCAACTTTTGGCTATAAATATAACACTATTCTGCTCAGAATTTCACTACGAATTTCTGAGTTTCTCCTCCTTTCTTCTGCATACTTTTAGCATCAAACAAAGCAAAAAGTAAGTGTGATTTGCTACCGAACTTTGTGTTTGCTGAAACACTGGGGTTTGAAGTACCACTACACCAGTGTGTAATTCGTTCTATCCTAGGAGGAAATAATCCATAACCTTGGGTACTAGGAGGGGATTAAATTCCTTAAGGAAACACTGTGAATTTAGTGGGCTCGAATTGGTTTCTTCATTTTTGTTTATGCATATACTTGTTGTATTTATTTATATTTCCAGAATTATTTTACAAATACAGTGTAATAACAATAACTCCTTTCACTTAGCTCAAGCAGCAAAGCATTTCGATGGTGCGCTTCATTGAAAAATACTGGCCAAAACTACTAAGCTTAGTTGATGTATCCTAAAAGAGGTAGGACCCAAACTGGTATACCTTGGAAACAAATCGTCTAATCGCTATGGCATT
This sequence comes from Nicotiana noctiflora, assembly GCA_032618575.1. Taxonomy (NCBI): domain Eukaryota; kingdom Viridiplantae; phylum Streptophyta; class Magnoliopsida; order Solanales; family Solanaceae; genus Nicotiana; species Nicotiana noctiflora. The sequence goes on along the minus strand of JASVEL010009569.1, from coordinate 187,661 downwards.
AATAAAGATCAAAACATTGAAGGTCATCTTTTAGAGGAACTGCTACAGAAATTAAACATGCTTTTCGAGAAGCCAACAAAATGTGCAAATTCCTTGCCCAATAATAAAACTTAAAATTCAAAGTTGGGTTTGAAATGGAGATGTTTCTCTGTGCTGACTAATTGAAGATCACTTTGTATTGATGTTAGTTCTCTTATTTCACGTTTTAGAAAACAAGAAGTTGGTTTAGACAATCGTTCCTGTGATTAAGACCATCATACCTATGTCTTAAGGGATGTGCAAAAACCTTAAAAAGATAGAATATGAACCTTTAACAAGATAGTACCTAAAAAAAGATATGGAATGGCAGTAAATGTAGCAACATATAATAGTCTTTGGATGAATGAATTTTTTAATTGAATAGTCACATGTAAACACCACAACAACAGCTATCATTTATTTCATTATATTACAAAGAATAAAGTTGAATTGAACAAAATGTGTTTTTCTTCATCAATGCAGCAATCACAAACTCGTATATACAGTTTACTAATAGATCTTAATAGGAAACAACAACTCCACTATATCACAAAAAATGAAAGAATCAATAAATACCTATCAATCAAGTAAAAAGCTCAATATTTTCCACTCTTAAAGCAATCAACTTTGTAAAGCAACAGAGTTTTATTCACTCTTTTCATGAACTGTTGTGCCATCATCTCCAGAACTGGTGGCTGTTAACATCAGCTCTGGTTTAATCTCCTCCAATTTCTGAAGTACTTGCTCAGCTTCAGGCCGAGCTGTTGGCGTTGGATCAACACAATGCAAAGCTAGTTTCAATGTATTAAGCAATTCATCACCAATATTAGGTGCATCCCTCATAAGTTCAACATCAAATACTTCATTAGTCCACTCCTCTTTCACAATGGAAGCTACCCACTGTGGCAAATCGAGTCCATCTGTTGCTTCGCTAGGTGACTTTCCAGTTAAGAGCTCCAAAATGATCATTCCAACACTATAGACATCGGTCTTAGTGCTTGCATTCTTGATCTTTGATAGCTCTGGTGCACGATAACCTAACGTGCCTGCAGTGGCAATTACATTGGTGTTACCAGCACTTGTCATAAGTCTGGAGAGGCCTACATCTGCAATCTTTGGGTTGTTTTGCTCATCAAGCAGTATGTTGCTTGATGTAAGATTCCCATGTATTATGTTTTCTTTGGTATGCAAAAAGCATATGCCTTTTGTTATACCGATTGCAATCCTCATCCTTGTAGGCCAATCTATTGTTGTCTCAGGACCTCGAGCTGCATATAGAACACATTAATAAAGATGTTCAGTCACATTACTATTATAGTAGTTGAGGTTCAGCGACCACAAGTGAAATTATACACGAAAAAAGCAGTGAAGTGTAGAAACTGTACCATGGAGGAAGGATGAGAGACTTCCATTAGACATATAATCATAGACAAGAAGCTTTTCTCCTTTAGGTCCCAAGTAATAGGCTCTAAGAGCCAAAATATTTGGGTGTCGAATCTTGCCTAATTCAGCAACTTCAGCTTCAAACTCTTTTTGCCCTTTTGTGATCTTCTCGCGCAGCCTCTTCACAGCAACTTGATTACCATCCTCTAATGTAGCCTTATATGCTGTTCCATAAGTGCTCTTTCCCATTATCTCTGCAGTGGCACATAACAAGTCGTCCGCTGTGAACACGAATGGTCCATCGAAATGGACTAGTTTTCCACCAGTTGATTCAACTTCAACACCAGCTGCTGCTGGAACCGGCTTTGCACCTCTCCCTGTGCTAGCTAAGCCACTGGCTTTACTACCATTTTTCGCCTTCGATTTTGCCTTTTTCCTAATCAAGCAGCAAAGTAGCATGCAACACAAAAGAAGTAGAACAACTAGAAGTGCTCCAGATGCTATGAGAATGATATCCTTAGTACTAAGTTTGCGATGGCGAGGCTTGGCAACCCCACCAATAGGTGAAGAAGGAAGAGTTTGAGGAGGTGGTGAAGCACATGGAGTTGAGGGACTATATCCACATAGCTCTAAATTTCCAACAAAAGCACTTGAATTGAACTTCTTAGAAAGAACAGATGGGACAACCCCAGAAAGATTGTTGTAAGAGACATCAAAATTAGTCAAATTCGCCAACGAAACAAGAGACTTTGGGATTTCACCAGTGAAGTTGTTTTCAGATAAATCAAGTGATCTGAGCCTAGAAATATTCCCAATAGTGGCTGGAATATGACCAGTGAACTTATTGTCACTCAAATCCAACACTGAAAGATTTTGCAATCTATATATAACATCTGGGATTTGGTTATCCAAAAGATTGCTTTTTAAATTCAAAGTAACAAGAGCTGAAAGATTGGAGAAACTAATAGGAATAGTTCCATTTATGGAATTATTAGATAAATCAAGAACAGTAAGCCTTGTAAGTACACTTAATTCACCAGGAATTGTCCCATTAATTTTGTTATGACTAAGATTAATCTCCTCAAGCATACTTAACTTGCTAATTGAAGCTGGAATATTCCCATATAAAAGATTGTGATCAAGGGTAAGATACTGAAGTTGACAAGACATATTGTTCATAACAACATTACCCCAAGTATCAGGAATAGAACCAGAAAGATTGTTATGTTCAAGTGCAAGAAAAGTAAGAGAAGGGGATTGAGTAAAACTTACTGGGATTGAACCTGAAAGTGCATTGTAGCTCAAGTTGAGTCTGTATAACCTTGTCGAATTCGCAAGACTAGGAGGGATAGTACCAGTGAGTTGATTGTTGCTAAGATCAAGAGTCTGAAGAAGTGGTGATCTTCCAATTGTTGGTGGGATTGAACCCGAAAGCCGGTTATTGAAAAGATAAACACCTCTAAGATTTGGAAGAAAACTCAATGAAGTTGGAACAGGACCACCAATAACATTGTCATGAATACTAATCTTTCTTAGAGCTTGTAATTGACCAATTTTTTCAGAGATTCTACCACCTAATCCTTTCCAAGGCAACTGTATAGCTATAACTTCTCCATTAACACACTTTATACCTATCCATCCTCCACCACAAGCTCCTAAACCACTATCATTCCAACTTTTCAAGATTCCTCTAAAGTCAATCAGTTCATGTTTAATGGCCTTAAGTGCTTGAAAATCAGCTTGAGTTACAATAACCCCATCTGAACTTCTCCCAGCAGATATAATAGTGAAATTGGAAGAAAACACAATCACAACAAAAATGGAATAAAAATGCAAGAATCGAAAAGGGTAGCTGTGATATCTACTCAGTGAAGTATTCCACCTATCCATAAACTTAGAACAGGTTCAGAATCTTCAATCAGAAGAAAAAGCAGAAAGAGAAAAAAGAATGGAACTTTTTCAAGAAATGTATTGAGAGAAGAGAAAGAAAATTAAATGAAGAGAAGGAGGGGAAAGAAAGGGATAAATACTAGGAGAAGAAAGAGAAGAGACTGAAACAAAGCATGTGAAGATGTAAGTGAAGATAGAGAAAATGGAGGGAATCTTAAGGAGCAACGGTTAAGGTTGAAGACAAAATGAGCAGAGAGAATAAGGAGTCTTGATAAAAATTATTAGTATAAGGTTCCTTAACGGCTAGTTTTCTTACTATTTTACATGTTTCTTTGTTAATATTAGTAGTAGTAGAGAGAGGTGAGATCAGAGTTAAATTGGTCCACATTGGGAAACCAGAGGACCCCCGTGTTTGACGCAGATGACCTCCAACGGCTATTTTGATAGGGAAGGATAAACTTGAATTGTCAACAAGTTACTAGTAATAATAAATAAACTATAGCTTATATCACCTTCCTTATTGGAACGTTATAATTACTTTGACTTAGTCTTGCCCCATGCCCCTCCCTTCCCTTTTTTTTTTCGATATTCACATTGGATTATATCCAGATTCACATCACATATCTATTTTGTAATCTTATGTCCTATGGAGAAAGATTTTAACACTAATAAAATAAAAATTTATGCACTTAAATATAATTTAACTTGCTGTAACTAATTACTTGCCTTTATATATCAACAATTTTTTCGGGCGCTAATAACTGTTTAAGTTAATATCTCTATATTTTTTAAGTTACTAATTTTATTTAAATGAACAATTAATTTTAGCTACAATATTTTATAATTGATTTCACAGTGCAAAACAGTATTATACGATAGTATATAGTAAAAGTTAAAACTCTTGACTAATAATTATCAAATAAATAAATAAAAACTGCGTAGGAAGGTATGAATCAAAATATGGATGTGTTTGGACTAACTTCTTCACATTAAAGTAAAACTTCGCTCACAACAAGTATAAACTATAAATTTTATTTTTGTTATCCCAAGTATTCACTATCCAAATTCACAACGAAAATCAAAAGCTAACCTTTGGTTCATCCCAAACAAAAAGACATTCATTAACCATAACCTTAGCTGTTTTGGATTACAATAAAATACAAGTGTTGTAATTCGGGTATGTACATATAAGATGCACTTTAATTAACCTTTTTTTTTTCACCTAACTTCTATTTACCTTGACTCATGGTTAAATGAGTGGTATTCGTCGCTTAACGTATCTTTTGCTGTTAATAGTATGCACGAACATAACTCCTTAATAGCTTAACCACGATAATGGCCATTTGAATTATTACACCTAATTTCAGAGTGATTCTCCAGATTTATGACCAATGTCATAGTATGTTTGACCAAACTTTTAAATTATCTTATTTTTTAAAAAAAAAGTCCTATTGGGCTAAAAAAAAAACTTGGCGAAACAGATTATATTAACAAAGACATCATCACCTTGTTTCCTTCCTTATAGGTTACATACAAAACATTAACTTTCCTTATGGGAGTACATATGAAAATTAATAAGCTCAGTACACGAGACGCAATATTTATAAGAAGAATATGAAAGCAGAACGGTCCATCTAAATTCAGACCTACAATCCAAGACACTGAATCCAGAAGATTAAACATTTCTAAGGATAATCCGCTTTAGAATTTTTACGATGTCAGCTAACAAAGAATAAATTCAAGAACGTGTATGCTGAAGTATAGAAGGCACTCCAATCATAACTAAACATTGGCAATGAAACATTTTTACAAGAAGTCTCTTTGTGCATCCGAAGTTGCACCAAAGCTATGGCCTTGCTATCAATGAAGACGGGTGAAAATTATAAAAACCACAAACAAAAATCCAAAAGAAACCCCTAAGCCCAAGTCCTTGGTAGACAAATTTACTGATCCCCGTTTCTATGCTACAACTGTTCTAATAAAACAAGTGATTTCTATTCCTAAGCTTTTTCCTCATGCTACATAAACGTGACTTTGCTCCCAGTTTCGCAGCCCTTTCCGGTTTCTCCGAGCCCAACAACAGCAAAAACTTCATATTCTACCTAATACAGAAAGTTGCTAACTCCCGTAACAGTGTAGAGACCGGGATCTGTTTTTCTATAGTATAGCTTCTCAATATAAAAAAACTAAATAACAAACCATACTGTCAGCTCTAGCACAAATATGCTATCAATACAAAACGTAACTTGGAGTGAAGATTCACTTACCTAATATCGACTTCGTCCATCAACACCAGATAATTAACCACAACAGACCACCAACAACAAACAGAAAGAGCCTTCATCCTTTGTGTGGTTATCAGCAATTAAAAGATGTCATGAACAAGCCTGAATGATTCTAATCAAAGTACAACCACTTGCCAAAAAACAGTAGTCTCTGAAGCAAGGAATCAGCATACACATTGCAAATTGATGTATACAACAAGATATATCTCAATGTAAATGATAACTAAAGGAATTCTATAGGTAGCACACTATAGACTAAACAAATTTTTTATGCCGACATATTTGCCGCCATGTGCTAAGGAGAATCCATCATCACCCAAAATACGAATACATCATGCACCCACAAGTATATCAAAAAGATTATCTGTGATATGGAAAAGCACATGAACAAAAGCACATCATAATCTTGGTCAGCATCACCACCCATACCAATACCAAGTCCATCAATAAATACATCATGTCCAAACAATTATAAATGCTACATCAACATATGTTAAGTGACATATCTGATACAGGTGACTAGTTGCTAGATGTATAGTGTATCTTGAAGAATCTGCCACACTCTGTCAGACCTAATCGAAATGGCTGCATCAAGGCCAATGAAGGGTCCAATGTAAATGGAACTTACAGTAAGTATGCACATACAAAAGTCATCATCAGAGTCAGACTCCAACAATACTGCCCAAATCCAATTCTAAAAAGAACATGATCCAATGATCCAAATAGATTACCAGATATGTGAATCAACCTATATGATTGACATCATTCTGCATAACAAATAACGTTAACTAGACTCCCAACTTGGTAGTCCAAATTATAAGAAAACCAAAAGTTAAGTGCTACATCTAGAATTTTGTAAGTAAGCCATTTGTGATCATCTCATCTTAACCATTAGAAAACAACTACCTGGTCACCCCAACAGAACCCCACCAATCAATCTCTGTTATACCGCCAAATCGTGTCTCTGTTCATACCAAAACATCCAGATCTGATCAAGACCAACCAAATCCAATTATAAAATAGCACGCAATACGGTTAGCAGAAAGGAACAATCAATCACAACAATTAACATCATTCTCTATAACAAATTACTAACTAAATTCCCAAGTTGGTTGATCCAAATTACAAATTCCAGTTTTGTGTCTAAAAAGAAAAAGTACATCTTACATAGAGCATTATTTTCATCTCATTTCCATCATTCTTTTATCTACTTAATACAGTAAATCATTCACAAAATTATATAAAAATAAACTACCGCAAAATATTTGATCAAACCCTAGCGGCAACAGCAGGGGCGACAGCTACGGCGGCAGCATTGGCGGCACCACCGCTCAAGAAAGAGAGAAACCCAGTAGCGGGAGAGTCCTGTGGATCGTCAAGGAAAAGATCCTCAGGGACCCTGAAAGCAGCATGCGTACACACAATAGCAAGACCAATCATGAGAGCTGAAACAAGCACACTTCCAACAGACGTCAAGAAGATCACAACCACAGTCGAAATAATAAGCAGACCCAGCGTCTCCCTCTCAGAGAACTGCCGTCCAAATATAACCAAAGGCGGATCGGAAGGGCGGAAAAGGTAAAGGAAAAGCCAAGCGGCGAGGAGGCCGGAGAGGACAAGAAGGGAAAAAGGGTTTGTAATGAGTGAAAATGCAAGAACAACAGCAAGGGCAGAGAGGTAATTGATACGGAAGTAGGTGTAGTTTTTGCGGATACGGAGAGTGGCGTCAGAGAATGATTCCGGTTTGGAAAAAGCGGACCGGTCGAGGAGCTCGGACCAGGGACGGCGGTTGGTGAAACCGGTTTGGACTGTGGTGGAGATGTGGTTGATGAATGAACGGAATGCTGGTGTTGGGCCGATTTGTTGCGCCGTGTCGGAGGCGGGTGGTGCGTTGATTGTTGGGAGGATTGCTGGTGAAGATGTGGCTGCCATTTTTTTGCTTGTGTGAGAGAGAGAGAGAGAATAGGTAATAAAGAGTAAATAATGAGCGATTTATACAAAGGTTGGGAATATTTTCTTAATTGTTACGATTCCGACTGAGAGAGAAACGAGAACCGATATTCGTCGGTGGATTCACTCGCTATATAATTTTATTTTTCTTTTTTTTCCGTTGTGCATAAGATTTTCCTTTTTTCCACGAAGTTTATGCATTCTAATTACCACTAGTAGTCATACCCGCGCGATGCGCGGTCGATATTAAAAAAATATGAATTAGTTTAAATTATGATCGGGATTATTTGAACATATTAGATCGTATTATTTTATAAATTTTAATTGTCATCATATTTGTCAGTACGATATACCCAATAATAAAATCTCTATTAAATTAAATGTACTTATATACAACAACAATAATAATATACCCAGTATTATCCCACACCGTGAAATTCGGAGAGGGTAGCGTGTACACAACTTTTACCCTCACATTGTAAGAATATTATATTACCAATATTTAGTATTATTTGTTAATAGATATTCTTATTAGCATATTACGTTGTTTAATATTTTTATATGCTACTATCTTTTTGTAATATAATAGAAGATATATATTTTATTAATATAGAAATATATTTTTATTTAAATTTTATTCTTTTGTTCTCAGCAATATTATTTGCATTTTAATGACTAAAATATGTATTAAATTAAAGGGACTAATATAGACACTTTTTTGTCTGACTATGTCGGCAGTTAATAATTAGACTTGGAGTAGTTATGTTTTTCGAATTTTTAGGTTTAACAAAGCATTTAAAAAATTATCCATATTGTAGTAAACTCAATTGGAAGATTAAAGATTTTTTAATTTTTTATTTATTTTAAATTATTTTTGAATATACAAATTTTTTGGAGGTTTGTTCCTAAAATTTGACACTTGTTGAATTTTGGTGAAACTTGGCATTCTTGGACTTTTTTGCTATTCTTATTCTCTATAATAACATAATATAATATAATAATAAATAAATATAATAATATACAATAATTAAAATATATATTAGGAATAACTACTCCCCAATTTGAAGTGGTAACTTTTTTTATTATTTTTATTTTTCTATTGATATTTAAATTCAAAAAACAACTAACTATTAACTAAAAAACTAATTATGCCAAGTATTATTTTTTTTTGGGCTGCCACTTGGTTTAAGGAGAGGGCTTTGTCCTCTCCTTTTAATAATATATAGATTTGGTCCCGTTTGACTATAAATTTTATCAAAATAAATTTGAGATTTATTTTTAAAATTTATTTTTTATCATAAATTTTACTCATATTTTGGCTAATTTCAAATCCCAAAACTTAGAATTATATACATATTGTTTCCAATAAAATTAAAAAATATATCTTGAAAACGTATGTGCAAACACATTTTTATCTTCAACCTAAACTTTACCCAAATTAAATTTTTTAAAATAAATTTAAAATATATGGTCGAAATCTCTATTTAACTTCACTATTAAGCTAATGTAATTCTTTTGGTAAGGGCTATTATTAAGCTAATATAATAATAACTCACGCGTCTTTGGAAATTAAAGTGACCTTGGCATAATATTTTAAAAACAAAAAATCAGATCCATCCGAAGAATGCTTCGTAATAGACAAAGTTAACTAATTGTTTGGGCATAAATACAATTATTTCATTATTTGCAAATATGATACATCTCGAAAACGTTTTACTAATTGTTTTACTCAAAAGTTATCGAATACCTTTGAACAAATCAATCGATGTAAATAAAGGGACAATCGGAATCAACGGTAATATATATTGAAGATTGATCGTCGGATTGGTATACACCGATTTATTTTTACGAGAGGACAATAAAATTTAATCAAGTATCAAGAGCAGATGAGCACTACAAATAATGACAATAGAGAGAAGAATGATAGAAAGAGAGAGTTGTATTATTAATGATCAATGATCCCTACGAATGGGGGAGACCCTCCTTTATATAGGGAAGTGGTCCCCTCGCCCAACTATTACATCGCCACAAAGGCATTACAGTTATAGCGAAAATATGAGAAGGGGGAGGTTGGGGACGTCCACCTAGACAGGTCCGCTAACTCGACATTTTTGGGCGGGAGTGTATCCCTCTTGGCGTACGGTCATAAGGGAGGACGTCTCCGAATGTCGTCGACCTCATAAGGAGGCGTCCTCGTCCTGCACTCCATCCGGACCGGCCACGCGTACGTACAGAGTAGCCTTACTTTACGTCTGATTTGTCCTTATACAGATAGTCCCTCCGCCTATTGGAGATGTGCTCGAAGCGTATCTGTGATGGGCGGATAGATCCAGCCCCTGTTGGATCCTGTGCACACGCGCATACGTGGCACGTTCTTTCGAACCGTCGCCTGCTAACGGCGTGCGTCATAATTACTGTTGTTTTCAATGCTGATCATAAAGTCGATTTGACGTTTCGGTTTCCCACCTCTTTTCCGGTGCAAAAACCCTTCGAATTTCGCGCAATGACTTATTATAAATAGAGGACAGTTTCAATACTTTCCCCTCTTTTAGATCATCAGAAATCTCTTGTCTCTTAACCTTTTATTTTCACACATCCTGCAATCCATCCCTTTGTTCTTTGCATTCTTGCTACCATTTCCTTAGAGTATCCACTTAATACCTCAAAAGAAGAAAAATGGCTAAAGGTAACCATCGCCAGGAACAGGAAGAGGGTGAGACTGGTTCTGGGGCTTCCCGGCGGTCGAAGGGTAGCAAGAAGGTCTGAAAACCTCTTGTCCTTTTAACCGAAGAAAACCTCCTCCCTCGTGATCTAAATATTCGGAGGGATTTCTCCACGCCGGCGGAGACCCCTATATAGGAGAGGTCCACGTACACTGTGGGCCTACTTCATGACCTCCGGGTGTCCTGCCAAGTGCCGGAAGCGGTAGAGATACGTATGGCCGGGAGGGACCTGTTCTACGTACACCGGTCGGGCTTCTGCGCCATCCACGAATACCCCTTCATAATGGGGTGTGGACTACTAATTTATCCCTTGGCGGAGGCATTGTGCCGATTTTACAATATCTGCCCGGCCCAGCTTACTCCGTATACATGGAAGATCTGTCGGATCTTGACGACGTATGCGGAGAGAGCTGGCGTGGACGTCTCCGTCCACCACCTATTGCAGTTGTTCAGTCCCGGCTATATGAGGGGCAAGATGCTCGCGGAACGAAGGGCTTAGTCGTCAAGGCGGACGATAAGCCCAACCGCCAGTTCTGGGTGAAATATTTCTACATCCGTACCTCGAATCTGGTGGCAGACGCGACCGATTTTTCGGAGGCGTGGAATGATAACTGTAAGTATTGACTTGTGCTTTCAGCGTCTCTGTATCTTGCTCGTTGTTACGCCGTTTTTCAAATGCTAACACTTATTATATTTTTTCTTGCACGTAGTGGTGGCGCGCACGCCTCAAACCATCCCTGACATAAGGGCGTGGGTGAGGCAGCTGATCCCCTACGCCGAAGAATGCAGGACGTGGGCTGCTTTCTCCCTGAAATACGGCCTTCCAAGTACGGTTTTGACTTACTGGCTCCTTTCTTTGTATTAGGTGTCGCCACAACTGACGCTTTGTTTTATTTGTTTTTCTGTAGCTCGGAACGGGACGCGGAGACGGAGGCGTCGTGCCGCCAGTCCCCCCCTCCCCCCATCGGAAACCGAGTTCGTGGTCTCCGTAAGGGAGGGTCTCCTTGAAGCCGCCCAACCCGATGAGGGTTGAGCGGACGTAGTTGCATCCGGCGATGGAGTTGTCGAGGTCGCCGACCCGGAGCTTGACCTAGCGTCCGGAGTGAACATAGGGCCCTCGTCCCTCGCTGTAGAAGAGGGCGCTCCAGCGGATGATGAACCGTTGGAGCGGAAGAGGCATAGACTTCTCCTTGGAAAGGGAGTGATCGTGGAATAAAAGAAGGCGGTAACTCGCCGTCCTAACTCGAGGCCGGTCTTGCTGGGCGACGCCATCCGGCCGGTGAGGGATACACTTTTGAGTGCGTACGGGGTGGATGCTACTCCTCCATGTGCTGAGGGCAAAAGCGTGCCGACTGCCACCGATGAGACCATAGACGTGGGGGTAACTACCGTTGAGCTGACCTCCGAGCCCGCGGGCGTGCCGCCGTTGGAAGATGTCGAGGCGGCCCCTGAGCCAGCGGATGTGTCGTCGCCGGGAGGTATCGAGGCGGCCCCTGAGCCAGCTGACGTGCCGCAGCGGGAGCATGCCCGAGTGAGCACGATGGAGACGGGTCATAGCCGTCGAATAATAATCCCCACGGGTTATAACCTGTTGCTGGAGAGCGAGCAGGCCGCGACGGATATGTCTCTATTGTGCGGGGTTGCCGAAGCGGAGTCTTTGAAGACGGTGAGCGACAGACTTGTCTCGTCGAGTTGCTGGTGCCGCTCTGCAGGTATGAATTTGATATATTGTTCGTTTTGTTTTCCTTCTGTTTTGAGGTTTTAACTTGTCTTCTCTTCTTTTGGTAGACCATTATTTTGGAGGTCGAGCGGAGCCAAAGGGATCGGAAGAAAATAGCTACCCTTCGAAAGGAATCGAAGAAGTAGAAGGAGGTCGCGTGAAGCACAAGGCGCTCGCGGACTACTTTTCCCAAGACCCAGATTTCCGCCTCCTCCGAGAGAGCGTGCAGTCATTGGAGGAGCAACTACGCAAGCAGACGGCCCAACTTGAAAGGGCGGATGCTGATCTGCTGACCGCAGTGACTTGGAATGCTGAACTAGAAAGCCTTCTCCAACAGCAGGAGGGGGAACTAGATCTGGGCCGCGTAGCAATAATGGAGGCGGGTGAGCTACGTGCCAAAGTCGTTGCCTTGTCGTCGAGCTTCAAGCAGTTTTGGCCAAAACGGCATTTCCTCAGCAAGCGGAGGCCGTTGGCCCAGTTGGAGACATGTCTCGCGAAGCCCAGGACATGCTGGTGTATGCAGAGGCGAGGCGAACTGTGTTCGAAGAGGTGCTGGCCGCTGGTAAAGCTACTGAGGCGGAAGTTGACAAGCAGCGTCGTCTGGTCAGGACAGCTCGTGAGGCCTGTGGCTACGACCCTGATTCCCCAGTCCAGACGGGCGGCTCCTTTACTAATGCAGACCAGCTGGACACCGGGTCCTAGATCGAGAGGATGTTCCAGGACGAGGGTGAGGACGGCGCTGCTGGGGCGGAAGGAGGCGGTGGAGGCCTTGATAGTTGAATAGGGCTTATGTATATTTGTAACATGTAACCCCCTCCCCCCCCCCCCATAATTTTGTAATCATATTTCAATAAAGAAACTTTTTTTTTATATCGACTTCTCTAATCTTCTTCTTTTGCTTCTATTTCTGTACTATTCGGGGCGTAGCCCTCTGTTTTGCCCGAGGTCAACCTTAATAAAAAACTTTTATGGCGAAGGCCCTTTGCCTGACTCCCGGCTCGGACGGGGGCGAACCCACACTTTGACTCGAGGACACTTAGACTGAGTCCCAGTTTGGGCGAGGTCGGGCTTATTGTATTGGGGAAAATTTTTTATGACGTGGCAAGACACGTGGAATATGCATAAGTTTAGTATTCTGAAGGAAGGTGAACAAAAGACACAAAAGAATAAAATAGACACGGGACGCAATACGACTGTGAGACCCGTGCCTATTTGGAGCGAGCTAGAACGTGATTTCAAAAGATAAAGGAAGTAGATACAAGCGTCGTATCTTTTCAAAACACCCAGAAGCAACGGGTCAAAAAGTAGTTAAAGCATGGATCTAAAGGCAGAAAGGAGTCTAAATTCAATCATTAAACATCCTATACGTTAAAGGACGAGCATTTATTAAAAATGATTGTGTAACGACCTATTTAATGTCATTTATTGCTCATTAAATTTTACGTTTTATTCCTCTATCTAGAGTCAGCTATAAAAGGAGGAAGTTATACCCATTGTAACACACAACAATCACTGAAATATAACCTTTCTTACTGTCTATTCTAATTATTGAAAGCCTACTGCATTTTTTCGGTCTCTTGATTATCAGTAACCCGATTTCTCTATTATTTTTTAGCTTTAATCGAAGCTCAATATTTTGATTAAACAAACTGGTTCTGTTACCGGGAATCTGATAATCGATTCTTTTTAGAACTTATACGTTCCATTTGTTGTGAACATCATATCACACGATACATTGAACGTTATCAGCGGCGGAGAGGATATCTATGGAATAACGTATACAGCTTCACAGAAAATTTCTAAGGTGGTTATTCCGCACGGGAAGCGAGTACGCCAAACCATGGAGGATAAAAGCATGATTTTTGATGATGCAGACACCGAAGGAATGATCACCCCTCATAACGACGCACTGGTATTTCTTTACTCGTGCACGATACTGATGTGAGGTGAGTCTTAATCGATCCGGGAAGCTCTTTCAACATCATCTTACTAAAAGTACTACAAGAAACACAAGCTGAAAATGATGATACCTAAGGAGCATATATTATCAGACTTTGATAATACGAATGTGATAACGATGGGAGAAGTAGTCTTAACAACTTACGCTGCGGGAGTTGTTAAAGAAACCAAATTTCAGGTAGTAAATACAGAAATGGCTTACAACCTAATCTTGGGGAGGCCATGGATTCATGATATGGATGTTGTACCTTCAACTCTACATCAAGTCATCAAATCCTCGTCGCCTTGGGGAGTACGACAAGGGGATCAACTAATAGCCAGGAGTATCAACGTCGTAGCAGATACGAACTCCGACGAGGCAGTTGAGAGTGAGAAAAGTCAAAATTCACTTAGAAAAATAGATTTACACTCGAGGCCCGATGTTATTCAGGAACCCGAGGAAAATGAAAATATCAAAACAACAATTGAAGAGATCGAATCAGTGGTCTTATCTGAACAATGGCCCGAGAGAAAAGCTTATGTAGGGGTCAACCTAAGGTCTGATATGCGAGGTACGTTAATTGAATTTTTTAAAACTAACGGGGACTGTTTTGCTTGGTCCCATGCTGATATGACAGGTATACCACCGGAAATAATGACTCATAAACTCAACGTGGATCCAACCTACATTCCAATCAAACAGAAGAAAAGAAAGCAATGAGCCTTCAAGATAAAGTCCAAAAATTATTAAAAATTGGGTCAATTCGAGAGATTAAAGCAATCGAAGAAATACCCGATATCCTTACAAATAAAAAGGAGGTTCAAAGGTTCACTGGAAGAATCGCAGCTCTAGGATTTATTTCTAAATCCTCTGAAAAATGCTTTAAATTCTTCTCGGCACTGAATAAACAAGATCATTTCGAGTGGAGCGAAGATTGTCAACAAGCTCTAAGGATTTGAAAACCTACTTGTCAAATCCGCCCCTATTGGCAAAACCAAGAGAAGGTGAGAAGTTGCTTATCTATCCGGCAGTCTCAGATAGCGGTAAGTGTTGTTCTAGTTCGTGAAGACCAAGGTAAGCAATCTCCTGTTTATTACGTAAGTAAAACTTTATTAGATGCGGAAACCAGGTATCCACAGTTGGAAAAGCTAGCATTAGCACTAATTATGGCATCTAGGAAGCTAAGACATTATTTTCAATGTCACCCTATCGTTGTTGTTACGGCTTTTACCCTAAGAAACATTTTGCATAAACATAAATTGTCAGGTAGATTAGAAAAATGGGCTATAGAATTAAGTGAATATGAAATAATTTACCAACCTAGAACCGCTATCAAATCCCAAGTACTCGCAGATTTCGTAGCTGATTTTAGTCAGGGGATGCACCTAGAGGCAGAAAAAGAATTACAGGTTTTTAACGGTGCAAACCCATGGATTTGGACTTTATTTACCGATGGCTCATCTAATGTAAAAGGGGAAGGTTTAGGAATTGTTTTAATCCCACCAACAGGAGAAACAATTAGACAAGCTATAAAATGTCCTTCTATCACTAACAATGAAGCAGAGTATGAAGCTATGATTACAAGTTTGGAGTTGGCACTCGAACTCGGCATCAAGCAAGTCATAATCAAAAGTGATTTGCAGCTAGTAGTAAATCAAGTGCTGGGGACTTTTGTAGCCAGAGAAACCAGAATGCAGGAATATCTTGAGAAGATATAACAAACGACGCAAACGCTTCAATTATATATTTATTTCATTCCATTCTCGAGCCTGATAAGAACTAGGTAAATTTTAATCATCTGACATGGGATTGGAGAAATGAAATCATTTTTTTACAGTAAGAATCGTACCTAATGATAAAACAAAGGCTCATGCATTACGAAAGAAAGCTGCCTGTTACTGTTTACACCAAGGAAATCTTTATCGAAAGATGTTCGGAGGTCCTCTAGCAAGGTGTCTCGGTCCCTCGCAAATGGAGTATGTAATGAGGGAAATACATGAAGAACACTGTGGAAATCATGCGGGAGGCCGATCGTTGGTAAAAACATTGATACGGGCCGGGTACTATTGGCCCAAAATAGAAGAAGACGCAAACGACTTCACATCTAAATGTGATAAATGCCAAAGGTACGGGAACAACATGCATAGGCCAGCTGAGCTGTTACATCCAGTCATAGCCCCATGGCACTTCATGAAGTGGGGGATGGATATTGTGGGTCCACTACCACAAGCAAAAGGTCAGGTAAAATTTCTACTCGTGCTTACTGACTATTTCACCAAATAGGTAGAAGCAGGAGCATTCAAACAGGTACGAGAAAAAGAAGTCAAAGACTTTATCTGGAGAAATATAGTATGCCACTTTGGGGTTCCAAAGGAAATCGTGTGCGACAACGGTCCGCAATTCATAGGAGCACAAATTACAAAGTTCTTTCAAAGCTCGCAAATCAAGAGAATAACATCGACTCCATATCATTCAGTCGGTAATGGGCAAGCAGAATCCACGAACAAGATAATTATCAATAATTTGAAAAAGAGGTTACAAGATTCAAAAGGTAATTGGCCTGAAGTGCTTCCAGCTATATTATGGGCTTATCGGACAACTACAAAAACAAGTACGGGCGAAACCCCATTCTCCATGGTTTATAGCGCATAAGCCTTGATTCCCGTTGAAATAGGGGAACCAAGTATAAAGTACGATCAAGCAAGGGAAGATGCAAACAATGAGGAGTTACGAGTTAACTTGGATCTGGTAGAAGGAAGAATGGAAGCAGCATTGATAAGGATGGTAGCCCAAAAACAAATGATTTAACGGTACTATAATCGAAAAGCACGTCTCAGGTTCTTTAAAACTGGGGACTTCGTGCTCAAAAAGGTGTTTCAATCCACGAAGGCTACTAATTCGGGGAAGTTAAGTCCAACATGGGAAGGACCGTACAAAATCCGTAGCGTGGCAGGCAAAGGAGTGTATGAGTTAGAAACCATGGACGGTGAAATTCTTCCTTCACATTGGAATGATGTACACCTGAAAAAATACTACTTTTAAAAAAAGCACAAATCCTAACCAGTACCAAATGATGAGATGCAACTTGCATGGCAAAATAGAATACTCATAAATTCTAAGCCTAAGGTTACACATATCTGATGGAAATGAATACGGGTAGGCAGTTTGCATCTAAAAACCATATCTTCGAATCCTGTGCACTTTTTATTTCAGGGAAAGGGTCAGCTTACGAGTAACAACCAAATTCTCAAGACCTCATTCCTACCGCATTTGAACACTTGGGGACTATACAGTACGCGTAACTTCGTGCAATATAGCAGACGCGGGACTGTAAAAGAGATACAGGAATTCAAAGTAAGCCGGACTTGCAGGATTACAACTCTAAAGGCAAAATTAGGAAACAACAATGGCTCGAAACTACCAAGCAAATTAATGGCAGTAGCAGAGATCCCCTGTATTTCTTACCAAGCTAAAATAAGGTCACGAAGTCCTCTGTGCTTATGCACTGGGTTGTAGATCCAGTTAGTCCTTGGATGGTGGGCTTATCGCACACAATACCTTTGGGAACAGGCTTCTCCAGCTAACTAAGATTCAGTTGCACTATTTTGCAAAATCGCAGTATTGTAAATAATCTCCAAGTCCTTTCTGAATACAAAAAGATAGGACTATGGTTACATGCTAAAACAGGTTGTAAAGGAAAACCTTGTGTATTTTTTATAAAAAATCCGTTGCACAAAAAATAGTTGTGAGGAAGTCATAGACGTACTATAACACATGTATCATTCAAAAACTTTACCCCAAGTTCATGAATAAAAAGCTTGGCAAAGTTATTTCATACAAAGAAAAAGAAAAACATGTGTTTTCTATCTCTTCCATCGTATAGCACCATTTTATGAAGTTGAGACGTCTTCTTCATTAAGTGTCAATGTATAAAAGGGCCCTCTTTTATAATCCTCGTGTTGACAAATCCACGAGTAGAATCATAAAGCATTTTCTAAAAGGATAAAAATGTAAAAATTATTCTATAAAGTCCTAAATACGCAGATAGGCACGAACAAAAGGAGGTATTAAGTAAACCCCTAAAACGGCACAACAAATTTGATCATTCAAATTGCAGTTATATTTAAATAAGTTCACCCCATTTTAGGAACTGGGGACTTCATTACAAAAAATCCTTTTACAATGATTAAACCACCAAAGGAAAACTATATTAAGGAGAACTGTCACTTCTCGAAAAGAAAGGTTAAAGAAGCCTAGAAAAAAAGGGTGTAGAGCTGCAGGGTCGAATCAGAAGGCAACACGTGTGAAGAGCATTAAGTGGAGGAGACAATTGAAGCGTCAACACTGACATAGCATTTATTGTGACAAAAATTCCTTTTTTCTAAGCATCCACTTCCCATATATTTAAATGATAAATAAATGGAAAGTGGAAGGATTATCTGTATTGGGGAAAATTTTTTATGATGTGGCAAGACACGTGGAATATGCATAAGGTTAGTATTCTGAAGGAAGGTGAACAAAAGACATAAAAGAATAAAATAGACACGGGACGCAATACGACTGCGAGACCCGTGCCTATTTGGAGCGAGCTAGAACGTGATTTCAGAAGATAAAGGAAGTAGATACGAGCACCGTACCTTTTCAAAACACCCAGAAGAAACGGGTCAAAAAGCATTTAAAGCGTGGATCTAAAGGCAGAAAGGAGTCTAAATTCAATCATTAAACATCCTATACGTTAAAGGATCAGCATTTATTGAAAATGATTGTGTAACGACCTATTTAATGTCATTTATTGCTCATTAAATTTTATGTTTTATTCCTCTATCTAGAGTCATCTATAAAAGGAGGAAGTTATACCCATTGTAACACACAACAATCACTGAAATATAACATTTCTTACTGTCTATTCCGATTATTGAAAGCCTACTGTATTTTTTCGGTCTCTTGATTATCAGTAACCCGATTTCTCTATTATTTTCTAGCTTTAATAGAAGTTCAATATTTTGGTTAAACACTTATATGTCTTGCGTAATTAAGGCCTTGACCCTCCGTTTTACCTCGGAGAGGCCGTATCCTTATTTCTTAGTTGTTAATGCCTTAGGCTTTCGTTTCAACTGGAGGAGGCCGTAACCTTCTCCTTTAGTTATTTAGGCCTTAGCCTTTTGTGTTGATTGGAGGAGGTTGTAGCCTCTCTTAGTGTTTAGGCCTCAGCCTTTTATTTCGACTGGAGGAGGTCGTAGCCTTCTCCTTTAGTTGTTTAGGCCTTAGCCTTTCGTTCACCGAAGATGGTCGTAGCCTTTCATGCATTATGGCCGTAGCCTTTCATTCATTGGAGATGGACGTGGCCTTTCATTCATTGGAGATGGCCGTAGTCTTTCATACATTATGGCCGTAGCCTTTCATTCATTGGAGATGGCCGTAGCCTTTCATTCATTGGAGATGGCCGTGGACTTTCATTCATTGGAGATGTCCGTAGCCTTTCACGCATTATGGCCACAGCCTTTCATTCATTGGAGATGGTTGTAGCCTTTCATTCATTGGATATGGCCGTAGCCTTTCATTCATTGGATACGGCCGTAGCCTTTCATACATTGTGGCAGTAGCCTTTCATTCATTGGAGATGGCCGTAGCCTTTCATACATTATGGCCATAGCCCTAGTCCCTGTGATGCGCTATTCATGCTGGTTGGAGGTACGCTTGGCACATCAAAATAATCTTGCAAACGATTCCGGGCATCTCCTTCGTCGCCTCATTAAAAACCTCTCCGGGAAAACCTAACTGGGACAAAACCCAGAAGAGGGAAAAAGAGTACGGCTTGGGGGTGCCTCTTAGAAGTGGAAACGCTTGAGGTGTGAGATATTCCAGTTGTTTTGGCGTATCTTTCCATCCATGGTCTCCAGCTTGAAGGAGCCCTTGTCTGCTGCTGCGATGATTTTGTAGGGTCCATCCCAATTGGTGCCCAACTTCCCCTCGTTGGGATCTTTGGATGCCAGTTTTTTGGCTTTTAGCACGTAGTCGCCTGTCTTGAGTTGACGAATTTTCGTCCTTTTGTTGTAGTATCTCTTGACCTACTATTTTTTCGCCACTAACTTGATGTGGGCCATTTCTCTTCTTTCTTCGGCCTCGTCCAAGTCTTGTAGTCGGCTTGTGTCGTTCTCATCTCTACTTGTGTGTGAGTATCCGAGACTTGGTTCGCCGACTTCGACTGGTATGATGGCGTCGGTTCCGTAGACTAATGAGTAGGGAGTCTCTCCTGTGGAGGATTTGGGGGTGGTTCTATGTGCCCATAATACTTCTGGTAGCAGCTCAGGCCATAATCCCTTGGCGTCTTCAAGTTTTTTCTTTGGAATGTTTAATATGGTCCTGTTGGATGATTTCGCTTGGCCGTTGGCGGTTGGGTGATATGGCGTTGAGAGTATTCTTTTGATGTGCCATTTGTCAAAAAAGTCGGTTGTCTTTTGTCCTATGAACTGTCATCCGTTGTCGCACGTTATTTCTTTGGGAATGCCGAAGCGGCATATGATGTTCTTCCAGATGAAGGCTATGACTTCTTGCTCGCGGATTTGGGCGCAGGCACCTGCTTCTACCCACTTGGAAAAATAGCCACTTAAAACTAATAAAAAGCATACCTTTCCTGGTCCGGCAGGCAACGGTCCGACTATATCCATTCCCCATTTGATGAAGGGCCATGGGGAAGTGACCGAGTGGAGGGGTTCCCCCGGCTGATGTATCATGGGAGCGAACCTTTGGCATTTTTCGCATCGCCGGATGTAGTCTTCCGCGTCTTTTTTCATGGTGGGTCAATAGTAACTGGCATGTATCAAGCACCGTACGAGTGCTCGGTTTCCCGTATGGGCGCCGCAATGACCCTCATGGACCTCCTCCAGTACCGGAGTCGTCTAGTTGGGCCCTAGGCATTTGGCCAGTGGTCCTCCAAAAGTTTTTTGGTAGAGATCACCGTTCATCAGGCAGTATCTTGCTGCCTGTGTGCGAAGCTTCCTGGCCACTTTTTTTGTCGCACGGTAGGTGCCCTTCCTGCAAGTATGACACAAACTGGTTGCGCTAGTCCCAAGTTAGGTGTAGAGAGAATACCTCGCTGTGATCGATGGCGGAATGCATGAGGGTGACGGTGCTCTCTTTGCTCAGGTTAGTGGCCGTTGCGGCCAGTTTGGCCAGCCCGTCGGCTTCGGCATTGTGTGCCCTACGAATTTCTTCGAAACGACATTCATCGAATTGGGCCATCACTTTACAGACCTCGGCTTGATATTTTTGTAACCTTTGCTCCTTGATCTTGTAAGCCCTAGCGACTTGATTTATCACAAGTTGCGAGTCGCAATGCAGGATCAATCGGTGGGCCCCGTATCTGGCGGATAATTTCATACCTGCAATAACAGCTTCGTACTCCACTTCATTTTTAGTCATCTAAAGGCATCGTATGGACTGGCGAATGACCTCGCCCGTAGGGACCTCGAGAATGAGTCCCAGTCCCAGTCCCGAGGCGTTCGCGGCCCCATCGGTGTGGAGTATCCAGGGGTCCATGTTATGAGCCATTTGCAGGGCCTCCCTCTCTGCCTCAGGCAAGATGCCGGCGCTAAAGTCGGCTATAAAGTCGGCTAGGACTTGCGATTTGATGGAGGTTCTAGGGATATAGGTGATATCGTGCTCGCTGAGCTCTATAGCCAATCTGGCGAGACGGCCCGACGGTTCGGGCTTGTGTAGGATACTTCTTCGAGGGAAGGTGGTCACTACTCGGATGGGGTGGCATTGGAAGTAAGGTCTTAGATTTCGGGAAGCCGTGACCAATGCCAATGCCAGCTTCTCGAGGTGTGGGTACCGAGTCTTGGCATCCACTAGAGTCTTACTAATGAAATAGATAGGTGATTGCGTACCCTTTTATTCACGAACGAGCACTACGCTGACTGCAACCTCGGAGACGGCCAGATATTTTAGTAGGGGTTTGCTTGGTTCTCCCTTTGCCAACAGTGGTGGGGATGTCAGGTACGTTTTTAACTCTTGGAGGGCCTTAACGCATTCGTCACTCCAGTGGAAGCCGTTATCTTTGTAAACGCGTGATTTTTGACCCTCCCCGAGATTTTTTATATTTTTAGCGTAAAATACTTAGTTTAGTTTTAATATAGCTATTTTAGCTAAATTTGACTCTTTTACTTTATTTTTACCTTAAAATAAAAAATAACAAAATATAGTTTTATTAATGTTTCGTAGTCATTTTAAACTTGAAAAATACAAAAATAGTACTTTATATTTTTTATCTTTTTATAAAAACGAAAATAATAAAAATAGTTTCATTAATATTTTGTAGTTATTTTAAACTTGAAAAATACAAAAATAGTACTTTATATTTTTTATCTTTTTATAAAAACGAAAATAATAAAAAATAATTTCATTAATATTTTGTAGTTATTTTAAACTTGAAAAATATGAAAATAGTACTTTATATTTTTATCTTTTTATAAAAACGAAAATAATAAAAAAAAATAGTTTCATTAATATTTTGTAGTTATTTTAAACTTGAAAAATATAAAAAAAAATAGTTTTATTTTAATTATGAGTATTATAGTTATTTTGATTACCTAGGATTAATTAAATAACACCATTCTCGGTTCCGAGCGAAGAATAATATTCGGGTTCAAACTACCCGGTTTTATAATTTTCGGACCTAGCCCGTAATAATCCGAGTCCACTACACTAAGGGGGACAATACATAATGGATGAGGAATAAGAACAAAGACAAGAAGAAAATGACAAAGAGATAAAAACAAAAGAAAAAGACAAAAACAATATGGGACTAAATTTTAAAAAAAAAATAATAATAATAAACAATACATAGATGTGCTATACTTCTTCTTTAAAAAGAAGAAGAAAGAACGGAAAGGGGAGGATTCAAAAACAAAAGAAAGATTCGGAAAAGAAAGAAAAAACGAGAGACAAAGAAAAAGAAAGGAAAGAAGAAGAAAAAAACAAAGAAAGAAAGGAGAGAAGAAGAAAAAACAAAAGAAAGGAGAAAAAGATAACAAAAAGAGAAAGCAAAAAGAAGAAGAGAAAAAACGGCAAAAGAGAAGAAAGGAAAGAAAAGGAAAAAACGTGACAGAAGAGAAAACGAAACAGAAAAGAAGATTTTCGGAAAACAAAGAAAAAAGGAAACGAAACAGAAGAGAAACGGCGGAAGAGAAAAAAGGAAAGAAAGAAGAGAAACGGCAGAAAAAAAAGAAAGAGGAAAGAAAGAAGTTCGTCGTCCGACGAGGTACAACTTCAGTCGAGGTCGTCGTTTGATTCGAGTTCTGTCCGGAGAGGTCGATGTTTGAGATCGTCATAAAAGGTTCGTTTTCTCGTTGTGTACGTTGAAAATATGCAGAAATAAAGGTGCATGTTCTTTTCCGATATTGTTCTTCTCGTTAATATTTTGGATCGTTTCGCATTTGATTCAGTTTCGTATGATTCAGATTATTTTTGTAAATATATGATTCTGTTGAACATGCAATTTCACAATTAATGGTGGTCTTGTAGTGTCGAAATTAGCTAATGAAAATAACTAATCATTCACATGCTCGCCAACTAGTTATGCTTCCGTTGTTTATGTAGTTGCTCGTCGTAGTCTTGAATTTGCTCACTTAGTTATCTACTCGTATGTTTACTCGAATTGGTTATAGTTGAGCATG
Organism: Nicotiana noctiflora; assembly: GCA_032618575.1. Taxonomy (NCBI): domain Eukaryota; kingdom Viridiplantae; phylum Streptophyta; class Magnoliopsida; order Solanales; family Solanaceae; genus Nicotiana; species Nicotiana noctiflora. The sequence continues at coordinate 164,076 of JASVEL010009569.1, read as the reverse complement.
ATTTTGTCACCTTATCGAAATTGGTTCCTTATTCCTCAACCGAACGGCGGGATTAGATTAAAGGAATCGGGGGTGTATTTCATGTGACCCGACTTCAATTTTGAACAAGGTTAAATAAAGCGTGTCATGGACCACGGGCGCATTTCATGTAGCGTGGTTTGCAACATGTTCTAAATAATCTCGAATTAATTCTTAAATGAATATAGCGGAATGTAGTTCTCTTTTAAATTAGAATTAGAGGTGTGCCTCGCCTAACAAAATTATACAAATTGCGGGGCCCTCATAAATATATATATATATATATATATATATATATATATAAAAATATTTATATATATATATATATTTAGACTTCGGGATCGACCGTATAGCGAATTTTACGGTGTTCTCCAAAGATAATAAATGCGTAGTTGCTTTAATCGCGTATTCTAATATTACCTTCTCAAATACGGGTGCACATTTATGTGACCCAAATCTAAATCTCAACGAAGTCGAAACGTGTCAAAAGTCACGGGTGCACTGGTGCAACGTGGTTCGAGATACGTTTCCACTACATTGTAATTCATTTAAAACAATAAACAATAAAAGGGTAATGAGCCCTTAAACAATAAGTGAGACGAGCCTCGCTAAAATAACACGCAAATTGCGAGGCCCTCAATAGATAATTTTTACAAAGATGCTTAGATTTCGGGATGTGCCGTTTAGCGGATTTCACGGCATTCCCAAAACAATAACGCGTTAGTATCTTTAGGCGCGTATTTAATAATGCTATCTCCTTAAACCCGGGTGCACATTTATGTGACCCAAATCCAAATCTCAACGGAGTCGAAATGTGTTGACAACCACGGGTGCACTGGTGCGACGTGGTTCGAGATACATTTTCACAATGTTGCAATTCTTTGTAAAAATAATAATAATAATAATAATAATAATAATAATAATAATTTTTATAATAATAATATCATAAGAGGTTAAAAATTAAAATTTATACATAAGTTAAGGCATATTATAAAATCGGATAAAGAAGCCAAATATGACAGTTGAGCGACCGTGCTAGAACCACGGAACTCGGGAATGCCTAACACCTTCTCCCGGGTTAACAGAATTCCTTATCCGGATTTCTGGTACACAGACTGTAATACTGAGTCATAAATTTCCTCGGTTCGGGATTAAACCGGTGACTTGGGACACCATTATTTTCCCAAGTGGCGACTCTGAATTAATTAAATAAATCCCGTTTCGATTGTCCTTTAATTGGAAAAACTCCCTCGCGCTCCCGCCGGTGCGTAAAAAGGAGGTGTGACAGCTCTGTCGACTCTGCTGGGGACTTAAAAAACCAGAACTTCGGTTCAAGGTTTAAGAATTCGAGCTCATTTAAATTGTTGTTTTTGTCTATATCTGATTTTATTATATGTTTGATTAATGTGCTATATGTTTACCGCTTTGATATTATCTGAACTGTATATATAAACTGTGCCGAAACCCTTCTTTTCTTACCCCCGGGGATGTGCTTACTGGTTAAGACTCCCTATTCTGTTAGTGTCTTACCCAAAAAATAAAAAAGAGGCTCGGAAAGTTTCTAAGCCGGCTGGCCTTTTGGTTCCCGGAAAGGAGCTCCTTCCTCGACTCGAGTTGTCCGCTCGGGTACACGGTCTAGAACAAATACCCAGGTTTTTAACATAGTATAACAAAACTTCATACCGGATCCCTAGTAGGAACGCTTATTTGCATCATGTTGCATTTGACTTAGGGGACTCAACACAGGGGTTGGGTCCGTCTAGGACAGGCAACCTGAAATAAAAAAGAAAAGACCATCCTGTTGCATCCTGTTTGTTTCACGCAATTATTTATTTCAGACTTGCATGCCGACCGATTTGTAAATATTGAGGAAAAATGAAAAAAAAAAAAAGAGAAAAGAAAAGTAACAGTGCAGAGAGATAACTACTCATTTTTAGAAAAACAAACCAATGCCCAAGTAGTGTCGAAACTCTACCGAATTTTGAGAATAAAAAGGAAAAAAAAAAGAATTGTTATTTTTAAAATAGTTTGTTATTACTTTAAAAAAAAAACGTTTTATTTTAATAATTAAAAAAAAACAAGCTTTATTTTTCAATTAAAAAAAAAGAGTGATTTTATTCATAAAACATAGTCATTTGTTTGTCAATAAAATGAAAATTATAATAGTTCGTTTTATATGCCAATGAATTGAAAAATAATAGTTTGTTTTCAAAAATAATTCGTGTTGCTTGTTAATAATAATAAAAAAAAATATATAAAAATATATATATATATATATATATATATAATAAATAAATAAATAAAACATAAAAGGAAATGTCATTGTTTTCAAAAGTAGTTTTCTTTATCTGACCGAACTACGCTGGTTTGATTCTCCCCATTAGGTGGGATACGTAGGCAACCCTCATCGGGTCCAACCACCCCTTCAAAAAATTAAAAAAAAAATGTCAAAGTTTTAGTTTTCAATAAAATCAAAGTGATGCCGTTTTTGCAAATAGCCGAATGTTCTGAAAGGACGCCGGAACGCTGTTTTTTGCAAAAATAGCCATTTTGAATCATTTTTAATAATTTGCGGGCACAACCTTGAAATATTCCTTGTGGAAATGTTGCAAGGCCATAGCCGCAAAATCAAGTTCGGGTTCACACCCCGTTTGCAAAAATAACCAAAAAAAAATGTCAAATTTTTTATTTTGTTATAAATAAGTCGGGTGATGCTATTCTTGCTTAAAATAAGCCGAACGTCCCTCAAAAGACGTCGGAAGGCTGTTTTTGCAAGAATAGCCACTTTGGATTTTTTTTAAAATAATTTTGGACACAGCCTTGAAATATTCCCTCGCGGAAATGTCGAAAGGCTGTATCCGCAAAAATCAAGTTTTGAGTCATCACTCAACTTTGCAAAAATAACCACTTTATCAAACAAGCCATTACATGGCCGAAACTTTACTGAAATACCTACATTTTTGCATTTGAACTTTCTCAGTCTTGTGTTGGCCTGTGTCGGTGCTGAACGATGCCCCATAGGCCCCAGGATAAAATTTTGAATTTGCATCTTCTTACATAAAATTTTGCAAAAAGAGCCACTTTGTCTAAATAAGCCATTACATGGCCAATTTATGAAAAAATAGTTTTGTGTTGGTCTATGGTGATGCCGAACGATGCCCCATGAGCCACAGGATAAAAAAAAATTCAAGTTTTATCTTTCTTAAATAAATTTTGCAAAAATAGCCATTTTGTCAAATAAGCCATTATGTGGCCAATTTTGTTGAAATAGTCATAAGTGACACCAAAAATATTCTTATTCTTGTAGAAATCTCCTACACAAGTTTGTAGTTGGAGTCGGCTTGTACAATTTTTATTCAAAAAAATAATCAAATAAACATCTCTTTATTTCTTGCATTAATTTGCAAGAACTACGCTCGGTCTGATTCATGCGGGGTCATGATACGTAGGCAATCCACATAGGATTCGACCATATCCATAGCCAAAAAGAAAAAAAAAATGAAAAACTACAAAAAAGAAAAAAAAAAGAAAAAAAAGAGAAAAAGAGAAAAATAGAAAAAAAATAACAAAAACAATTTAGAAAATAAAGGAAGTTGGGAAAGCACATATGACGCATGAAACCGAAGCAAATGCATGATAGAAAGGTTTAATTGCCTAGGTTCATTGCATCCCTAATGTGCGTTTACCTACCTGTCAAATGACCTAACGCTAACGTAATGTCTTCACTTTGTTGTGAGTTTCAGGAAGGTGGTTGGTTGTGGTTCTAAAATAACTCTTCCCTGTAACACAAAGTCAGAGGACAATGGCAGAGGATCTCAAGACTGAGTGGGTTGATACCGATACCCGACAACAGTTGGTTGAACGGAACCACGGGTTAGTAGAAGAAGTCAAAATATTGAGACAACATGTGGCCGACATGTATCGGGCGTGGATGGATGGAAAAGCGCCACCCCCGCCACCACCTAGCTTCCTAGACTCTGTCCTTACCCGTACAATGAACCCGATGCCAGATGATCCCTCACACTCTCCATATATACCCACCTATCACAGCTTTTCCAACCACTCGAGTAGCTCAATTACTCGTCCCCCAGCTATGTTTTCACAACACTACTCCCGTCCCCAACACCACTACTCTCCCCGGGACACCCAAAATCGCACTTCACCTTCCAGGTACCCAGCTCCACAAAAAGCCTACCAACCCCCACGAACATACCGGAAACCCCCTGGGTCAGGTTTCAGGCCAAATAAGGCATTTAGGGAGGAGAGGTTGCTGAAGCGAGAAAAGGCTCTTACCCCTATCGGAGAATCCTATGCAAGTCCGTTTGAAAGGTTAAAGCATGTCGGCCTGATTACACCGCTCCCCGAATATACTCCCGATCCACGTGCAAGAAGCTTCGATCCTATTGCACAATGTGCATACCATTCCAATGTCAGAGGGCACGATATTGAGAGTTGTCGTACCTTGAAAAAGGAAATAGAAAGAATGATTCAAAAAGGATGGTTGATTGTGATCAATGACGATGACATGGAGCACACGAATCCTCTGGGGGGTTTATTGACTGAAGCTAAAAATGTTGAAGCAGATGGAAGCCTCAGCAATATTGATGCAGAACTTAGTGGCTAAAATGTTGTGCTTGGTAATTGGGAAGACACTCCATCTTTTGGTCAACTAGATGGAGCTTTGGTGGTTCGTTTTTGTTGTCATTTCTGTTGTCCGAGTTATTTTCAGTCTTGTGGTCAAACCCTTTTGTCCTAGCAGTTTGCTTTGGTCTTGCTCAGTTTTGTTTCAGGCCTGTACTCTAGTTTGTTTTGCTTGTTTTGTCATTGAACCATTTCGTCATTAGTTTAATGAAGCTTTCGGTCTTTTGTTACTTCCGGTCATTTTATTTGTTTAGTTCTTTTTGCCCTTTAGATTTGTCTTGTGCTCAAACGCCGAATCTAGTGACACGACATGCGCACACATAATTGTGGCTTAATTCTAAAAGTTAATCATGAAGCAATTGGAAGATGATCGGGTCATCTAAAGGAAATAAAAACAATTTGAGACTATTTGGATCCTGAGTCATGTGAAACCGGGGCAAGTAAAAAGGAAACAGTCAAAGGCAAGCTGGCCGACATGGGGTCGTTCATAATAATGAAAATGGGAGTGTTGCCCAACGGTGCTTTAAAGATATGACGAATATTAATTGTGTTGTTTACACTTGGCATGTTTTGAAGATTGGAATGACGAAGGCATTTTGTTCTGCTATCCAAACACTTTATCCATCGTAAACCCTTTGAGGCTTATTTTAAATTCTTTCATACCCCTTCATCGGAATTAGTTGCAAAGACTAGAAACATAAGTTTGAAAGGCAAAAGAAGAAAGGGATAGAGAAAAAAGGGAAGAAAAGAAAACAACAAAAGGAGATAAAGAAAAGAAAAGAAAAAGAAAAATGTGTGAAAAAAGAAATTCGAAAAAGAGGAATTGGGAACTACGTTTGACCTGATTCCTTAAAGAGGATACGTAGGCGCTTCACAGCTCGGTCATAGTGTAAATAAAGAAATAAGAATTCCCCAAATATGAAACTGGGGCAAAGAAAAATTGTATTTGTTATAAATAAAGTTAGGTTCGAAGGTTGTAAATTTTGAACCCAAAATTGATTTGTTTGAGCCTTTAATACCCTTTCATTCTAGCCCTATCCGAATCCCACATTACGGTCCAAAGAAAGACCTTCCGATCAGTCTTCAAAATAGGCCAAGTCAAATAAACACGAGAGTCTCGTCAGAATATGACACTCTGATTCCCAGCAGAAAAAGACTTTGATTCCCGGCAGAAAGGAACTACGAGAGAGTCTTGGCAATGACACCCCAATCCCCAGTTAAAAGTAATACAAATGAGAGAGTCTTACCGGTGAAAACCTTCACAGGCACCATAAGGCGACGAAAGCTGAGAGAAAATCAAAATGAGAGAGGCTTGAAAGTGAAAACCCTTCGGGCACTACAAGTCGAATAAAGGTGATAATCGGATGGAAATCACGAGACAGAAATCGTGAAAGGAAATTAACGACGGAGGATAGGCCATATGTGCATGTCATGACCAGTAGAGTTGGTATCCGCGTTTGATAAGTTTTTATAGTTGTTTCTGGTTAGAGAGTCGGTCCTCCCTTGTCTTCTATTTGTTGTTTCTTTTTATCTTTCTCCTTTTGTCAAAATTCTCCATCAAAGTCAGTCTAGTCAAAACATAGTGAGAAATGACTTCAAAACTTGCCACCAACTTTCCAATTATTATGCAAGGCAAGGAAATGCCATTGACGGCAGAGAAGTATGGTGCAAAGAAGATTATTAAACTGGGGCAGAAAATTTTCTTTTCAGTTTGAAAATTTTCTAGAAGTCAATACCCACTTGGGGAAGAAGGAAAGTCTTAAGGGAAATGGTCTTCGAACCAGTGTCATCCTCAGCAGCCTTCAAGAAGAGTGAAACACCAATTTTGAGGAAATGAAAATCCACCAACAGTGTTGTCTTCAGCAAGTTCCGAGGTGGTCGGACAACGCAGAATGGTAAAGGAAGAAAGGAAATCCCACCTTCAACAAAATAACCCCCAGCAAGTTGAGAACGGGGAAGGGATAAATGGAAAAACCCATCACCAGCAGGAATATCATCTCCAGCAAAAGAAATCATTCCCCAACAATGTTTTGGGAACCCCGAGCGAGGGAAAGGAGAAAAGGAAAAACCACCCCACGGGAGCGGCACAACCGCTCACAATGTTTTGAACTAACAAATTTTCTTTGATTTGAAACGGGGAAAGAAAATGCTATTGATAGCAGAAAGTCATGCCACAAGGAAGAACACCAATACTGGGGCAGAAAATTTTCTGCCATTGTTGAAAATTTTCTCGGAGAAACGAGAAGGTAATTCAAGATGACGGGTCAGGTTTGTCCACCTCCAAATAGGATATTTCAGGTTTGTCCGCCTTCGAACAGGACGTCTCAGGTTTGTTCACTTACATACATTGATATCATGGGAGTATTCGCCCTCGAATAGGATACAATGGGAGTATTCGCCCTCGAATAGGATACAATGGGAGTATTCGCCCTCAAATAGGATACAATGGGAGTATTCGCCCTCGAACAGGATACAATGGGAGTATTCGCCCTCGAATAGGATACAATGGGAGTATTCGCCCTCGAATAGGATACAATGGGAGTATTCGCCCTCGAATAGGATACGATGGGAGTATTCGCCCTCGAATAGGATACGATGGGAGTATTCGCCCTCGAATAGGATACAATGGGAGTATTCGCCCTCGAATAGGATACGATGGGAGTATTCGCCCTCGAATAGGATACGATGGGAGTATTCGCCCTCGAATAGGATACGATGGGAGTATTCGCCCTCGAATAGGATACAATGGGAGTGTTCGCCCTCGAATAGGATACGATGGGAGTGTTCGCCCTCGAATAGAATACGATGGGAGTATTCGCCCTCGAATAGGATACATTGGGAGTATTCGCCCTCGAATAGAATACGATGGGAGTATTCGCCCTCGAATAGAATACAATGGGAGTATTCGCCCTCGAATAGGATACAATGGGAGTGTTCGCCCTCGAATAGAATACGATGGGAGTATTCGCCCTCGAATAGGATACATTGGGAGTATTCGCCCTCGAATAGAATACGATGGGAGTATTCGCCCTCGAATAGAATACGATGGGAGTATCCGCCCTCAAATAGGATACGACGGGACCATCCGCCCTCGAATAGGATATTTTACGTATGTTTTATCTTACATTGTCCTATGCATATTTTGTAAATTATTGCCAGCATGCGTTTTAAATTCAAAAGTTGCTACTAAAAGCAGGCGCCTACCTGTATAACAAAAGGCAAGTCTTCAGTCTTTACATTGCAGGTCTTGAAACAAGTAACCCGCCATAAAACAGAGGGTTACAACAAGAGATCCCAGCGCAAATTCAAGCGCATGAGTCAAAGGAAATGAGGGAATGAAGGAAAATATTCCCAGCATCATTATCCTCAGCTGGCAAGTAAATAGTTCTAAAGATATCCCCAGCAGTCAGGAGGGAAAGCAACACGACCCAGGAAGAAAGCAATTCCGAAACAAGGAAATTTAGGAGAAATGATGGTTCAAGAGTCGATGCAGCAAGAAGAAAGTGGTGCAGGAAGCAAAGGAAGGCGACATGGATGGGATGGAGTTAGTGAGTTGATGTTGAAGTCGGGAGCCTGCCTGAAGAATAGAGTGGCGATTTATTTTCAAAGGATGTTGTTGAAGTCAGGAGCCCGCCTGAAGAGAGGAATGACGATTTATTTTCAAAAGATGTTGTTGAAGTCAGGAGCCCGCCTGAAGAGAGGAATGGCGATTTATTTTCAAAAGAGGTTGAAGTCAGGAGCCCGCCTGAAGAGAGGAATGGCGTTTTATTTTCTAAGTTGATGTTGAAGTCAGGAGCCCGCCTGAAGAGAGGAATGGCGATTTATGTCAAAAGATGTTGTTGAAGTCAGGAGCCACCTGAAGAGACGAATGGCGATTTATTTTCAAAAGAGGTTGAAGTCAGGGAGCCCGCCTTGAAGAATGGAGTGGCGATTTATTTTGAAGTTGTAGTTGAAGTCGGGGAGCCCACCTGAAGAATGGAGTGGCGATTTATTTTGAAGTTGTAGTTGAAGTCAGGGAGCCCGCCTGAAGAATGGAGCGGCGATTTATTTTTGAAGTTGGTTAAGGAAAGCGGCAGAGTGTAACGGAAATCCCCAGCATGAATCAGAAGGAAGGCAACCAGAATGCGAGTCAACAGTCCGAGGGGATCAACAGAAGTTTAGTCACAATAAACAAAAAGAAAAAAAAAGAGGCATGAAGCCAATCCAAAATGCAGAAGTTGATGAAAGATGTGGCATGCTCAAGACATGGCCGAGGTCACAAGCACTGTATACCTGGTCTTGATTCGAAAAACTAGCACCTACAACTAGCAAGTACCAATATTCAAATTTAGAGTCCGCATGAAGCACCAACCAATACTCGAGATCAAGCTTCGGAAGACTTATAGATAGGAATTTTGTAACTAGTAGCTGATAGGCTTAGTTAGTCTTTTTCATGTTTTGATTTTTGATGTAATAGCAGGACCACGGACCGGAACTTCGATGGAACAGAACCTCGACGGAACGACACCTCGACTGGCTCTCCACCTCGGTATACCCCTTCCTCACTCACTTTCGAACTACACGTGGCCCGATTCCTTTATAGCCAAGGATATGTAGGCAGCTCAGATACAAGGGCTCGGTCACATTCCTCTTCTTTTAGTTTAGTCCCTCCCAATAAGGGTCGGGTCAAAAACACTTGTCTAGTCGTTCTTTGTCTGAAAACTCTTTGTGTTTTCAGTCAAAGAGGGGCAGCTGTAAACGCGTGATTTTTGACCCTCCCCGAGATTTTTATATTTTTAGCGTAAAATATTTAGTTTAGTTTTAATATAGCTATTTTAGCTAAATTTGACTCTTTTACTTTATTTTTACCTTAAAATAAAAAATAACAAAAATATAATTTTATTAATGTTTCGTAGTCATTTTAAACTTGAAAAATACAAAAATAGTACTTTATATTTTTTATCTTTTTATAAAAACGAAAATAATAAAAATAGTTTCATTAATATTTTGTAGTTATTTTAAACTTGAAAAATACAAAAATAGTACTTTATATTTTTTATCTTTTTATAAAAACGAAAATAATAAAAAATAATTTCATTAATATTTTGTAGTTATTTTAAACTTGAAAAATATAAAAATAGTACTTTATATTTTTATCTTTTTATAAAAACGAAAATAATAAAAAACAATAGTTTCATTAATATTTTGTAGTTATTTTAAACTTGAAAAATATAAAAAAAAATAGTTTTATTTTAATTATGAGTATTATAGTTATTTTGATTACCTAGGATTAATTAAATAACACCATTCTCGGTTCCGGGCGAAGAATAATATTCGGGTTCAAACTACCCGGTTTTATAATTTTCGGACCTAGCCCATAATAATCCGAGTCCACTACACTAAGGGGGACAATACATAATGGATGGGGAATAAGAACAAAGACAAGAAGAAAAAGACAAAGGGATAAAAACAAAAGAAAAAGACAAAAACAATATGGGACTAAATTTAAAAAAAAAATAATAATAATAATAAACAATACATAGATGTGCTATACTTCTTCTTTAAAAAGAAGAAGAAAGAACGGAAAGGGGAGGATTCAAAAACAAAAGAAAGATTCGGAAAAGAAAGAAAAAACGAGAAACAAAGAAAAAGAAAGGAAAGAAGAAGAAAAAAACAAAGAAAGAAAGGAGAGAAGAAGAAAAAACAAAAGAAAGGAGAAAAAGATAGCAAAAAGAGAAAGCAAAAAGAAGAAGAGAAAAAACGGCAAAAGAGAAGAAAGGAAAGAAAAGGAAAAAACGTGACAGAAGAGAAAACGAAACAGAAAAGAAGATTTTCGGAAAACAAAGAAAAAAGGAAACGAAACAGAAGAGAAACGGCGGAAGAGAAAAAAGGAAAGAAAGAAGAGAAACGGCAGAAAAAAAAGAAAGAGGAAAGAAAGAAGTTCGTCGTCCGACGAGGTACAACTTCAGTCGAGGTCGTCGTTTGATTCGAGTTCTGTCCGGAGAGGTCGAGGTTTGAGATCGTCATAAAAGGTTCGTTTTCTCATTGTGTACGTTGAAAATATGCAGAAATAAAGGTGCATGTTCTTTTCCGATATTGTTCTTCTCGTTAATATTTTGGATCGTTTCGCATTTGATTCAGTTTCGTATGATTCAGATTATTTTTGTAAATATATGATTCTGTTGAACATGCAATTTCACAATTAATGGTGGTCTTGTAGCGTCGAAATTAGCTAATGAAAATAACTAATCATTCACATGCTCGCCAACTAGTTATGCTTCCGTTGTTTATGTAGTTGCTCGTCGTAGTCTTGAATTTGCTCACTTAGTTATCTACTCGTATGTTTACTCGAATTGGTTATAGTTGAGCATGATTTTGTCACCTTATCGAAATTGGTTCCTTATTCCTCAACCGAACGGCGGGATTAGATTAAAGGAATCGGGGGTGTATTTCATGTGACCCGACTCCAATTTTGAACAAGGTTAAATAAAGCGTGTCATGGACCACGGGCGCATTTCATGTAGCGTGGTTTGCAACATGTTCTAAATAATCTCGAATTAATTCTTAAATGAATATAGCGGAATGTAGTTCTCTTTTAAATTAGAATTAGAGGTGTGCCTCGCCTAACAAAATTATACAAATTGCGGGGCCCTCATAAATATATATATATATATATATAAATATTTAGACTTCGGGATCGACCGTATAGCGAATTTTACGGTGTTCTCCAAAGATAATAAATGCGTAGTTGCTTTAATCGCGTATTCTAATACTACCTTCTCAAATACGGGTGCACATTTATGTGACCCAAATCTAAATCTCAACGAAGTCGAAACGTGTCAAAAGTCACGGGTGCACTGGTGCAACGTGGTTCGAGATACGTTTCCACCGCATTGTAATTCATTTAAAACAATAAACAATAAAAGGGTAATGAGCCCTTAAACAATAAGTGAGACGAGCCTCGCTAAAATAACACGCAAATTGCGGGGCCCTCAATAGATAATTTTTACAAAGATGCTTAGATTCCGGGATGTGCCGTTTAGCGGATTTCACGGCATTCGCAAAACAATAACGCGTTAGTATCTTTAGGCGCGTATTTAATAATGCTATCTCCTTAAACCCGGGTGCACATTTATGTGACCCAAATCCAAATCTCAACGGAGTCGAAATGTGTTGACAACCACGGGTGCACTGGTGCGACGTGGTTCGAGATACATTTTCACAATGTTGCAATTCTTTGTAAAAATAATAATAATAATAATAATAATAATAATAATAATAATAATAATAATAATAATTTTTATAATAATAATATCATAAGAGGTTAAAAATTAAAATTTATACATAAGTTAAGGCATATTATAAAATCGGATAAAGAAGCCAAATATGACAGTTGAGCGACCGTGCTAGAACCACGGAACTCGGGAATGCCTAACACCTTCTCTCGGGTTAACAGAATTCCTTATCCAGATTTCTAGTTTCGCAGACTGTATTACCGAGTCATAAATTTCCTCGGTTCGGGATTAAACCGGTGACTTGGGACACCATTATTTTCCCAAGTGGCGACTCTGAATTAATTAAATAAATCCCGTTTCGATTGTCCTTTAATTGGAAAAACTCCCTCGCGCTCCCGCCGGTGCGTAAAAAGGAGGTGTGACAATCTTTTCTCAACACATTAAAGAATTTGTGGCACCTGTCTGACAATCGGGAGATGAAGCGAGAGAGGGCGGCTATTCGGCCTGTCAACTTCTGAACCTGTTTCTTGCTGGTAAGTGCTTCGGGTATCGAGGGAATCGCCTTAATTTGGTCGGGGTTGACCTCGATCCCTCTTTGTGATACAAGGAAATCGAGGAATTTCCCGGATGCCACGCCAAAGGCGCATTTCTCGGGGTTCAGCTTCATCCCGTAACTGTTCAATATTTCGAAGGCCTCTCGCAAGTGATCGATATGATCCTCCTTCTTTGCTGATTTGACTAGCATGTCGTCGATGAAACCACCATGGTCTTCCCGAGTTGCTCTTTGAACATCTTAGTGACCAACCTCTGGTAAGTGGCCCCCGCGTTCTTTAGCCCGAAGGGCATCACCCTGTAGCAGTAGGTGCCTTGGTGGGTGATGAATGTGGTTTTCTCCTAATCCTCATCGGCCATCAGAATTTGGTTATAGCCGGAATAGGCGTCCAAGAAGCTTAATAGCTCGTGCCCGGCTGTGGCGTCGATTAGCTAGTCGATGTGGGGCTAGGGAAAAAAGTCCTTAGGGCAGGCCTTGTTCAGGTTGGTGAAGTCCACGCACATCCTCCATTTTCCGCTTTTCTTCTTGACCATTACCATGTTAGCGATCCATTGCGGGTACTTTGACTCTCTGACGGAACTGTTGGGCAGTAACTTGTCTACCTCCTCTCGGACCGCCTCATTAATGGCGACGTTGAATTTTCTCCTGCCTTGTTTTACTGGCGGGTGTAATGTATCCACGTTGAGCCGGTGCGTGGCAATATCTGGAAAGATCCCTAGCATATTTGCATGGGAAAAAGCAAACGTATATGCATGTTTAGTCAAGAATTCATGGTACTTACCCGGATTTACGAGCCCATGACCGATGTAGGCCTTCTTCTTGGGGTCGTTCTGGTCTAGCTGAACCGGGTCGAGCTCCTCGGCCGTAGCATTGCAGGCTTCTGTGATGTCTGGATCCCTTATGGCGTCTGCCATCGGGTCCACTTGGGTCCCCGACATGGTTGATTGCTATGTCTGCACGCTCGCCCTGCTTAATTGTCTGGTGTGAGCGCAATCTTGAGTTATTTTGTAACATTCTTGCGATGTGCGTAGCTCCCCTTTGATGTTGAATATTCCCCATGGGGTAGGGATTTGATTACTTGGTACAGGGTTGGCGGGACTGCTCGCATGGCGTGTATCCATGGGCGCCCAATGATGACGTTGTAGGTCGTCTCCTGGCTCATCGCGTGGAAGGTGGTTTATAGGGTGACACCTCCCGCAAGGACAGGCAGGGTCACTTCTCCTGATATGCGCTCTACTGCATTGTTAAAACCAGTTAGAGTTATGCACCTGGGGTTATTCTATCCCCGAGTCCCATCTGTGCGAGGACTCTCGGATGAATGATGCAGGCGCCACTTCCGTCATCGATCATGACTCTCCTGACATCGGTATCAATGATACGCAGAGTAATAACTAAAGCATCATAATGAGGGAAACACAAATCGTCGGCGTCAGACTTATCGAAGGTGATACTCCCTTCGAGGTCATCGTATGGTTCGTGGGAGATGGTTCTCTTCAGTCGGCGTGGGTTGATGAATTTGACGTGATTGATGGTGGCGTCATCCCCCTCTCCGACGATCATGTTTACCGTACGTGTCGGAGAGGGCAGCTTTGGGGGTCCCCTGGAGTGCTCCCGTCCGCGTGCAAAATTGGCTTTCCCTTTGTCGCTGAGCAGCTCCTTTAGGTAACCCTGGTTGAGCATTCTGACGACTTCCTGCCGTAGACCGATGCAGTCTTCAGTCCGGTGCCCTCTTTCCTGGTGGAACTCGTACAGGACGTTTGATTTCCTTGTGGCTCCGATTTCATCTTTTGGGGCCACTGCACCTTAGTGCCAAGATTCTCAGTGCGTACACCACTTCTGAGGGTGAAACACAAAAGTTATGTGAAGAAAGTAGAGGGGCGTACCTCGATCATTTCTGAGTGGGGCGACGTGACGCTGCACGGCGTCTGTATGACGCGGGGGCGGAAGCAAAGATCTTGCGTAGGGTTGGTGTTGTTCCTTGCTGGGACGAGGGGGGAGTTCCCGGCGCCCCTCATGCCGTCGATCTCCTTGCGTCTAGGTGCACGGCTGCCAGCCGTCGGGTTGGCCCGTTAAGGTCCTCATCATTTGCCCGAACCTCAGCGCAGTAAGAATTATGGATCTCGTCCCAAGTCGTGGGATGGTACTTCATGAGCCGGCTCAACAGCTTTTTGGAAGCCCTGGAGCCGTCCATGCTGAGCCCGTTCTGGAAGGCCTCTACCGCCATTCCCTCCAACACATTCGGCAGGCTCATTCTTACCCTATTAAACCTGGCGAGGAAGTCCCTGAAGCCTTCGCCCGCGGTCTGTCTGACGGCGAATATATCGTTCACCCTTGCTTCTGCTTTCTTAGCGCCGGCATGCGCGGTGACGAACTTATCCGCCATTTCCTCGAAGGTCGAGATCGCCTTGGCGGGTAGTTGAGAGTACCAGGTCAGCGCTCCTCCGGTCAGCGTTTCGCCAAACTTCTTCAACAGTACTGACGGTACCTATTCTTTAGATAAGTCGTTACCTTTTACTGCAGTGACGTAGTGGATGAGGTGATCCTCGGGGTCGGTTGTTCCGTCGTACACCTTTAGGTATGGGGGCATCTTAAAGGTTTTCGGGATGGTATAAGGTGCCGCTTCTTTCGAGTAAGGCTGTTCCACAAACCTTCCTACATCCCGTTTGGGTAGTAGTTTAGGCGCCCCGGGAATCTTATCAACCCTGTCTTGATGTTGCTTCATCCGGTCGTGGAGGACATGGTTTTCGCCCTCCATTTCCTTTATTTTTCTGAGGATGGAGGCCAGTGTGTCGTTGTGTGTTTGCGTCTCGACAAGTTGGCCGTTGGTCCGTGTTTCTTCCTGTTCGTCTATCGCGGTGGTGTTGCTTGCTGCTGGAGCGGCATTCCCGCAACCTTGCAGTGGCTTTTCCACCAAGCTGCTCAAGGTGCTAGTCAGCCATTCTTCCAGTAGCCTTCTGACCGCTGGAGGTGCCTCTTTTGGATTGGAGTCCTTTTCCTGCGGGGTAGGGGAGGTTTCTGCTTCAGGCGCGGCAAAGGGAGTAACGTTGATGGTTGTGCTTCCACCAGCCTCGTTCATGGCACTCAGGAGGTTTGCGGTAACTTCTGCCACAGCCTTAGGTCGTGTGTTATTTTCAGCCATTTCGAAATTTTTTCCGATGATCGGATCTTGCGAATGTATACTACGAGTTTGATTCTCGAAATTCCCACAGACGGCGCCAAATTGTTTTACTCAAAAGTTGTCGAATACATTTGAACAAATCAATCGATGTAACTAAAAGGACAATCAGAATCAACGGTAATATATATTGAAGATTGATCGTCGGATTGGTATATACCGATTTATCTTTATGAGAGGATAATAAAATTTAATCAAGTATCAAGAGCAGATGAGCAGTGAAAATAATGACAATAGAGAGAAGAATGATAGAGAGAGAGAGTTGTATTATTAATGATCAATAATCCCTACGAATGGGGGAGACCCTCCTTTATATAGAGAAGCGGTCCCCTCGTCCAACTATTACATCGCCACAAAGGCATTACAGTTATAGCGGAAATATGAGAAGGGGAGGTTGGGGACGTCCACCTAGACAGGTCCGCTGACTCGACATTTATGGGCGGGTGTATCCCTCTTGGCGTACGGTCATAAGGGAGGACGTCTCCGAATGTCGTCGACCTCATAAGGAGGCGTACCCGTCCTGCACTCCATCCGGACCGGCCACGCGTACGTACAGACTAGCCTTACTTTACGTCCGATTTGTCCTTATACATACACCTCGAAATGGTTCTTTTTCTTCTAGTTTCCTTCCCAAATTTGACTCTATATTATATATTACACTATATTTATAAAAACAGATTGCTTATGACCACAAAAGGTTGCGATCAATTTGCAAGTTACTGTACTACTTTTCCAGTTAGTTTTATTTTAAAATTTTCTTCTAATATCCGACACACTTGCTTATGTGATGCTTATACTGCACAGAGTGTCTCGCTACTTACATTCCACATAGGTCTCGCCATATCTCGGGTAAAATAGATAATCTGAACCGTTAATTATTTATTAAGTTATTGGTATCGGATTATTGGGTTAACAGTTCGATAATGATTTAGGATTTTTTTAGTATTGGATTATCGGTTCGAGCATCGATTTTCTAATTTTGTTAATGGGTTTACCGAAAACCCAATAAGAATTAATAAAATTATGACTTTACCCTTAAATATATACAAATGCTAGGTGCTTCAGTTTATTCTCTTCTATTCTTTCTCAACCCCACTCTTCAATTGTTTCAACTTCATTCTCCGTAGGCCTTACTAGTTACTCCTAGCGCAAGTCTTTAGTATACTATATGTGAATTATTCTCTTCTTTGCTTAAATTCAGTGAATTGTCTTTTCTTTTTTGCTTAACTCTAGACTGGGTAATCTTATCTGGTAAACCGATAATGTTCGATAACCGATATCTTATCGGTTTTCTTATCTATTTATCAAATTTGTAAACCGATAATCGATATGTTAAACCCATAATATTCATAACCGAACCAAACCAACTGATGCCCTCCCCTTATTCCATGTATATTAGATAGAACATTTACTACCCACCACCACAAACAACAACCTAGTATAATCCCACATGTGGGTCTAGAGAGGATATTATGTACGCATGCCTTATCCTATTCCGAAGGGTGAAAAGGTTATTTCCGAAAAACCTTCGGCTAAAAGTGTTAACCAAACGAGCTAGTCCGGGTTGGACACGAAAAAATAGCCCGTCCGGTTATTGTTTCGAACTATTAATGGACTGGGGTTCCGGGCTGGTAGTGGATTGGATTTTTCGGATTTTGGTGAGCCCGTCTGGGTTCGGGCTTAACGAGGCCGAATACGACCGGGTTACTTTTTTTTAAAAAGTATATTTTATTTTTCTTATTCAATGTTAATGATACTTAAGTATTTGCAAACTTTTGAGTCTTAAAACTAAACTTTTAAATTTAAAGTTTTAAATTTGAAATTTGAATTATAAAATCTAAAAACTGAAATTAAGTGACTACATAAAATTATTTAATAAGACAAATATGTAAGGATCAAACTTCAAAGGCTTTCATTTCAAATTAACTTGTCTAATATACTAACATGTTAAGCTTAAATAAGTCTAACAAATTTTAAATAACACAAATTATCTCAAATCAACTTAAAATATGAATTGATGGAGGACACTCAAGACAACCCTTGATATGACTCCTTAAACCAGTTGTGCTTTCCCCCTTTCGACGAACAGACTAGACCACAGTTTTTGCACTGAACTTTGCGAATTTCTTCATTTTCTTCTACCACCTCAAAGTGTTCCCAAATATGTAAGAGCACTCTAGAAGCACGGGGTATGATTTAACTTGAACCTAACAAAAATGATAACCTCACCTCACGTGATAATCGTAATATTATAGTGGCTACCATAAACAATTGATAAACTCGAAATATAAATTAATTGAGAACTAGAGAGCAATAAGTGATTCAATAATCAAAAGCAACTTGAGAGGAGATTAGAGTAGAAGTAGAGAGCAAGTTGTGAAAAAATGAAGAAGATGGGGGCTATTTGTAGCTATTAAAAGGCTAGGAATGTAATTTATTAATTATTAGGGGATGAAGGGACTATTTTAGTAAGAAGATAGGCCAAAATGGTTAAAAGTGTAAAAAATGGCCGTTGCCCAACGATTATTTTTTATTTCGACTATTGCCAACTGTCAAAATTTGAAAACAAATTGCAATATAAACTGAGCTCGACCGGATGAAAAGGATTAATGGGCTAGCCGGGGTCCGGTGCACTAATAGTAAAAAGAGGCCCGACCCCGTCCAACACAAACCCCCTACCCTAGCCAACCCATCCCACCCCTTATCGAACCGGGCTGAACCGGGTCGATCCGGGTTGTTAGAGGGCCGGCTCGGTTTGATTAACACCCTTAATACTCGCCCTCAAAACCCTCCTATCTAAGGTCATGTCCTCAATGAGTTGGAGTAATCGCGCCATGTCTTACCTTATAATCTCTTTCCAATATTTCTTAAGCCACCTTCTAGATCTTCTCAAATCTGGTAATGGTAATTGCTCGCACCTCCTGCCGGGGCGTCAAGGCCTCTCCTCCGCACCAACTAAGCCTCGCTTTCCGTAAAGACAAAATAATCTGTAAAATGCGGCATAACTCCTCTCATGGCAGTAAAGCTAGCATAACTTTCAAATACAAAAAGCAGATTGTACAAATTTCGTAGATATTGCGCAGCATAAATCATGTACCATCAAGGGCATATAAAGCTTCTTGCCTTAGGGTAACTTGCATAAGTGTTAATATCTAAGACAAGCAATCTAAAGTCAAAACATTAGAATGCTGAATCAACTCTCCTCTAAAAATGATATTAAGGAATTCACATAAGCAATCATAAGTAGGTAATATGACCAGCAAAGCTAGTAAACCATCAACCCGTAATTGATTGGACAAGTCAACCCCCTTAATGACGTAGATAAGACATGAGATTATCAGATACGAAGAAAACAGGAGAACATAGAGAAATAATACCAGAGATGGTCCAGCCCTAACTTTGTTCCAATGTCGATCAGTTCATATTGAATATTTGCGCTTCGTTCGACGGTTTGAGGTTTTAACTAGTACCATATGATATATTATGTTTTGCGTGTATTGTCAGTTTTAACTTTCGAGTGATTCTTATTTTGGAAGTTTTAAATTGGAAAAATTGATTAAGTGACTTTTCTGTATTTGACCTCGGATCAGAGTTTTGATGGTTTCGTTAGGTCCAGATAGTAATTTTGAACTTAGGCATATGCCCGAATTTGCATTTGGAAGTTCCTAGAAGGTTTTGTCTCTACTTGGCGAAAGTTGGTAATTTGAGAGTTTGAAAAGTTCATAAGTTTGATCGAGAGTTGACTTCGATGTTATCAGGTGTGGATTGTTGTTTCGGAAGCTAGAATATGCTCATTTTGTCATTTGGAACTTGTGTGCAAAATCTGAGGTCATTCCAAATTGATTTGATATTATTCGGCATGAGTTTTGGAAGTTGAAGTTCCTTGAGCTTGGTTTGAGGTGCGATTCGTAGTATTATAGTGTAATGTGCGATTCGAGGCCTCGAGTAGGTCCGCGATATATTTTGGGACTTATTGATATATTTGGATAGGGTCCCGAGGGACACGGGATGAGTTTCGGATCATTTTGGAGTATATGATCCCCGAAGGGTTCAAATAGTTGGCACGAAGCCCAAATATGGCAATCAGCCCAAGTCATGATGTTAACAAATAAGTTTCAGTCAAATAAGTGGTAAAATCATCAATCGGGACGGACCAAGTCAAAATTCACAGTAGTAAACGACCCCACACTCATCATCGAGCGCGCGTTTCACCTAAATATAGCACTACAATGTGCAATCCAGGATTTCAAATCCTCAGAACATCATTTACAATTATTACTCACCTCGAACTAGCTACAACTCTAGCTCACGACGCCTTTGCCCCTCGAATCGGCCTCCACGCGCGTCGTATCTATCCAAAATCATAACGAATGTCACATTATGTTAAGGGAACAAAGCCCAAGCGAAAACAGTCGAAAAATATTAAAAATCCCAAAATTATCAAAACCCGAGCCCATGGCCCACTTCTCGAATCTCAAAAATTTTCACATCATTAGATTCCTATCACCCACGAGTTCATAAATATCAAAAGTTCTCAAATCCGACCTCAAATGGTCCTTCAAATCCAAATTCAAAAGTTTAAAATCACAAGCCCTAGTTCTTCCATTTTTAGCTTAAGTTCCATGATTTTCTAGGTTGATTTCACGATAGAATCACGTTTTAGGTTCAAAAATCTTACCTCCAATCGATTCTCCTTAAATCCCTCTTTAATCTCCCTCAAAAAGCTCTCAAAATGATGAACTATGGAGGAAAAATGATCCAAAATCGCGGATGAAATAACTTAAAAACATTCTGCCCAATTCTGTGCTTTCTTCATCGCGATCGCGAAAAGCAAATCTTCAAAACCTCCACAAAACACCATGCGAACACGATCAATGCCCTACAAAAGTGATGCTTCCACTTCCCATACCTACGCGAACGCAAGCCCTCTTATGCGAACGCGAAGAGCAAATTCCACTGGGACCCCACTCCTTATACGCGATTGCGGAATACCTCATACGAACGTGAAGCACGCGAGTCCAGCCTTTCGTGAACGCAAGACCTATAATGCGAACACGAAGGCTCTTGGCATTGGTTTTCTCATGCGGCACTGACAATCCAGTCTAGCGCACCGAGGGAACCTCAGTTGGGGGACAACAACTGCACTAACATCAGTTGCTTAGCCTTACATTGCCCTTACGTTGCCCTTCCAAGAAATCTCAGGAAGGCGTCGCGTAACATAGTAGCATGATATAGTTCACATTTCTTTCAAATATTTCAGATAAAAGCAACTACTCCTATTTTGCAGAAGTTTTGCTGAAGAAAGAGCTACATAAAAGATAATAAGCAATACTATCTAAATTGAACTCGATTCTACAAGTTGTAATACTTTCTGTTTTCTTTCCAAGAGTAACCACTTTGCTACTTTCAAAAGTTCAGAAAATCCCTTCAAGCCTCAATTAAAAGTAAAAACTTATACACAACTGCAGAGTACATATAATAATCTTATCCACAAATTCAAAATGATGGATAAAAATATTGTTGGACAAAGGACGCCTAAGTTTCTAAGAAGAAATTACCTATTGCTCCATATCAGCTTTATATCAGAAGCAGAGTTCAGCATTCGTCTAAAACTATGGCTGAGGAAAAACACCTTTTCCCGATAGCCCTCAAGTTAGGTGTTTGCCAACCTTTACCCTCCTTATAACATTCAATCTGCAGTCACAACACTTGAGCGTTAGCTAACAAGAGAATGTGTGTGTGTGTGATATGTGAACATACAAGAAACTAAGCATGAGATGATGGTACATACCACATCTACTATCTCCTCATTGGATTGAACCCCTCCAATCACATAGATGGATTCCTTTAGAACAGCAGCAGCTGAGTACCCCCTTGAATGGTTCATTGGCTCTCCAATTATCCATGTCTCCAGACGGGGGTCATATATCTCAATGCTTGGCACCATTGTAGATCCATCATAGCCACCAACTGCATATCTACATAGCAATTGTAAAGCTAAACGAAATGAAAACACTCGCAAAGTCAAACGAAAATAACGAGTATTTACTAACCCTAGTAGAAGATGCCGAAAACCATGATAAAAACACCCCAGGGAAAAGATGACTATTTATACAAATATACATCTACCCTTGAGGGCAGTGGACATCACTAAAATACAGAAACAAGGATAAGAACATACAACTTTCCACTCAAGGCGACCAACGCATGGCATCCTCTCTTTGTGTTCATACTTGCAATTTTTGTCCAGAAATGTTCTCTGGGATCAAATCTTTCAGCAGTCCTGAAGTAATAGCTAGTAAGAAAGAAGCCACAGGAGAATAAAGCATAAAAGTTGAAATATAAACTGCTTTACATATGCAGACAATCTATACATAATTTAACAAAAGCAGTTTCCCGGACTTCACGAGAAATACATAGAGATAGCATAAAAAAAGAAGGTATATGTAGGAAAAGTACAAGAATCTCTACTTCTTGGGGAAGACCATGGAAAATAATACTTTCATGGTTTCAGAAAATGAGGCTGACATGGAAAGTATCAGAAAAAGAACAGTAATTGTGCTAACTTACGCCAGGTAATTGCTTCCATCATATCCACCAACAGCATATAATGCACTATTGATTTCTGCTGCAGCAAGAGCAAATCTCTGCAAATATACAATGCATGGAAACAAATTCACATCAAAGGAGAAAACATAACACCTGAAACAGATGAGACGCTTCCAGACACTAGCTAATCCAATATAAAGACGGAGGGGGTCCTGGAATTCCAAGCTTTGCTAGCAACTATTTCCCACAATGGACTTAGCTATTGTGGATAACACAACAAAGCAAAATACAATATTTTAACCAATTCTTACCCTCTACCACCTTACTTATCAATACTTTCTAATATCCTTAAAACTACTTCAATATAAGGCCAAGAGGATTATACAAAGAGATAAAAAGATTTGGAGATTAAGGACAAGATTAACTCATATAGATTTGCTATATAATTAAAATAATGAGAACAACTTTCAAAGTGTAATACAAATCAGCATTCTGGTCACAACTTAGATTTTTTGACTGAAATGATCTGTCATATTGCAAATTATTTTTGCCCAGCCAAACAAAACCCAAACTTTTAGCTTTACAGACGCTTTTTGACTCTTTACACTATTATTACCAAGGAAACGATAACAGAACATAAAAAATACAACAGGATCACAAGAGTTAACCTTCTGCGACATGGACTGTGTATTCATCCATCGTCCTACTTCAGGATCATACATTTCAACCTCTGAAAAGCATTCAATCCCATTTCCACCACCAAGCACAAATATTTTGTCCTTCAAAGCAGCACCAGCTAAGCTACCCTTTTTCTCTTTCAGAGAAGGGCACTGAGTCCACTTATTATCAACTGGGTTATATGATTCAACTTCAAAAAAAAAAGAGTTCAGCATTGTCAGCAACTTGAGAGAGATATGGGGATAACGGTGGGCAGAGAAGAACGTTCAAAACTGTACCTGTGTCATACCACAAGCTTCCAGTTCCACCACCAAATACATAAAGTTCTCCACTCAGCTTTGCAACTGACGCATATGCACGAACTGAATTCATTGGTTTGAGTGACTTTAACACATCAAGTGAAGGCATATACGAGTCCAAAGCTGATAACCAAGATACACCATCATATCCTCCAGTAAGGAAAATCGACTCATGCTTCAGGTGTACATCATCATTGCAGTCAATCATTATTTCATCAGCACGTGCACAAACAGTATTTGAGGATTCCAGCATCATACATCTATATTTTAACTGGGTAATCTCTTGTTCTGCATAAGCCTGAAACTCCAAACAACCTAGAGTTACTAGGTATTAACTTCTTATCTTTATATATACAACTGCATGTTTACCCAAATGGTATCAAATTGGACGAAGTTATAACCCTAGAAACAGACTTTGGGAGTTCTGGAAATCCGAATTTGCTTCCTGTCCTTCTCAAAGAATATAACATTTAATGCCACATTCAGTTACACCTCTGTTTCGTTTTGGCTACAGTCATACACATTACGAACCCAATGTCGTTCCTATTGGTTCATATTCTTGATAAACTAACAATCATTATAACCAGTTCTAATCTGTTGAATTTACAGATTTGGTCTCATAAAACCAATAAGAGTTCTTTAATATGGAGGCTCTCGCTAAAAGATTTTCTTCTAACATGTAGGAAAAAGACTAAATTAATATTCCCATACCAGAACAATAACGAGTGCTTGGAGAAGAAAAGTGATACCCCTTCACGAACCCAAGCCTATTAGCCCAAATAAAGTGGATAATCTCAATTTCAAGTCTTTTGCGTTAAATGATTTTAAAAACTAATTTAGGACTTCAAAACATACCAAACTATGTGTTTAAAACCACACTACTCATGTTGTGGTTTATCCCTCCATTTGTTCTTTACATTATATACCTTAGCATTATATACCTGTTTCACTCGTTATATATATATATAATATAAAGTTGGGAATAGAAATGCTGTGTGACGCCTCTCCTTATTTAGGATTTGCATTTATCTATTTTCTTAGATTTTTGAGAGTTTTCTCTCATTTTAATACAATATGTAATACAATATATATGAAGTTTTATAGAGTTGTGGTTAGACCTGCCATGCTGTATGGAGCGGAGTGCTGGCCGATGAAAAGCTCTCATGTTCAGAGAATGAAGGTTGCGGAGATGAGGATGCTCAGGTGGATGCTAAGTTGCAAAGACTCTTCAATTTGGGTGTCGTCCCCGTCCCGATATGAGACTTGGACGGGTGCTGGAGCGGGAAACGTCCCGGATACGGTCAACAGACTTCGGACCCTTTGACCGAAATCCATCGACAAATTTGGGAGAAAACTTGAGATTTTCATTTCTCAAAATAAAAAGTTAAACAGATTTAAGTAATGGAAAATGGCATACCTTCAATGTTGTAGTATTTTTGTCTCATATTTGCTGCTTTGTGTGTCAAAGAAACCAAAAATTCAAATTGCATGTTCTAATTTTGTACTTCATGTAGATGAAACTTTGCCTTGAATTGCTTTTTTTTATTATAACCAATAAATAGCAGAATAATGAATTCAGATGTTCTGATTTTGTACTTCTGATTTCGTACTTCTTTTTTTCTTAGCTGTATCCCCGCATCCGTATCCATATCCGGATTCGCACCCCCGAATCTTAAAATTTAGATTTTGCCGAATCTGATACTCAGAACTGTCCTCGTATCGGATACCCGCACCCGAGTCCGAGCAACTTAGGGTGGATGTGCAGGCTCACCAGGTTGGATAGGATTAGGAATGAAGTTATTCGGGAAAAGGTGGGAGTGGCCCCGATGGATGAGAAGATGCGGGAAACGAGGCTTACGTGGTTCGGGCATGTGCGGAGGAGGAACCCCGATGCCCCGGTGAGGAGTTGTGAGCGGTTAGCGGTGGTTGGCACGAGTCGAGGCAGAGGGAGGCCTAAGAGGTATTGGGAAGAGGTATCAGGCAGGATATGGCTAGAATGCGGATTTCTGAGAACATGACCCTTGATATGAGAGTTTGGAGATCTAGTATCAAGGTTGTCGGATAGGGGCCCCTTGTATCTTTCGCACTTCTTTCCCGGTCTGGAAGTTTGGTAGGTTTCTCAATAGTTGATTTGTGTTTTGGTTTATGTTTTGTGATTACTGCATGCCAGTTTATTTATAGTTTATGGTTTATGTTTTGATAATTGTCTATGTGATTTTTCATAGAGTTACTAATACTCTCATGTTTTTGCTTTTGTTTTTATTCTCCTTTTCCTGAGCCGAGGGTCGATTTGGAAACATCCTCTCTGCCCTTTCGGGTAGGGGTAAGGCATACGTACGTATTTTCCTCCCCAGACTCCATCTTGTGGGATTATACTGGATACTTGTTGTTGTTGTATGTAATACAATACATATACATATTAATGCATTTAAAGGGGAAGACTATAATAAACAACCGTTTACCGTAATAGTTCATCTTTAGGAATTCTTGAAAAAATAATGAACTTTCTAAATGCATTAAAGGGAGAGACTTTAATACTAAACTGTTATAATGATGTTTTGTTCCAAAAACCGGTTCAGTTTCAAGAATCCTATATAATATTATATGTTTCCATGGAAGAGAACATACAGCTGCTAACTAATTGCTTCTCCTATAGCTTTTTCTGTCTTTCTACTTCCGGGTTCTCATTATTTGCTAGTGCAGTTATGCGAGTTTTTCGTTTTTAAAAAAATATGAATTTGGCATCGATAATTTGTTTTCTTTTGTAGATATTGGGTTTGGGTTCTAACGGATAAGCATCTTTTTTACTATTTCTTTGATGATATATCTTCTCTATTTTGTTTTGCCCTAACTATACTGTTTGTTTTTTTAAAAATTATCTTATCTTCGCTAATTAACTTTTGTGAACTCCTTGGATGCCCGATGGGCTAGGGATCCTTCTCACAGGGCCAAGAGCCAGCAATGGAAATGGAAGGATGATCTTTCAATTAAGCTTGGATGGAGAGAAGAGTACTGGGAATTGATGTAAAGATAAAAGCATTGTTATTTATCACTTCTTTTTCAAATTAGAAGGGAAGTTATTGTTGGTATGCCAAATTCTTCAAACTATATGCGGATAGATATCTTATACTTACGTCTTTCTTGTGTTCTTTTTAATGAAAACTCATAGATGAATTTTTTTTTTTTTTAAAGTTAGGTTCGTTATTCAAAATTGTTGCCATCTGTACTTGTAACAGATAATAAAATTTTTATGACTTTCTTGTGTTCTTTTCTTTTTATGAAATTTCATTGGTTGAATACATTTGCAATATCAATGACCATATTAGCTTTTGAGCATCTGATATGTTCTTTTTTCCTCTTTTTCTAAGGAAAGTATCTGCAAACATATGGATGGACTCTGTTTAATCTAATTCATTGTAATCATGCCTATATTAATGCTTGCCAGATGCCGGGCACTCAGTCCATTTTTATTCCTCCCTACCGTATGGCACCAGCTGAGTTAAAAGAGTTGAAAGAACAGCTGTTAATTTTCATATGTTTATATATGGTTGTAATTTTTATTTATTAAAAAAAGATTGTTTGATAAATTCACTCAATCTTTGAGAAATGTGTTTAACTCTTTAAGGGAGAGCACATCACACAAATATTATGATCGTGTTCATCTTTAAGAGTCTGGGCATAAAACTATGGTTTTTCTACATTTCGTAAATAAACCACCTTATTTGAAAATTATGTCGAATATGCATAGTTGAAAGAATATTGTCCTTTGGGTTGCTTCTTTTATGAGATTTTGGAGCACCTTCACTTATTATGCAGAAAGAAAAACAAAATTAAAATAGAAATCGAAAGAGAAAGAGGAAAAAAAAGGAAAGAAGAAGATAAGAGAATAGAAAAGAATAAGATGGAAGTCAAAATTTATTTCCCCTTTTCGTTTCTTTCAATTATTATTTCTTTCTTTTCTTTTAAATAAATAGTATATGGAAATTTGGTCGTTAACACCTTAATTCAATCATCAATCTGTTGCCGTCGATCTAATATATCTATGTTCATCACTTAGTAATGGCAATCTTAAAATGATACAAGAAAAAAGAAAATTACTTTATTACCTTTCTGATCTTACTCTATTAATGTTATTACAAGTAAGACATTAAATTATTTTCATTCGTTATGCTTCTAAGATGAAAGTACATTTCATTAGACAATCAAACCATATAGTATATCAAAAATATAACTAAGATATGACTAGGGATTTTCGGTTGCTAGGCTTGGAGATAGAGATAGAAAGGAATAAAATTAAGTAAACGAAAGAAGAAGAGAAAGGCTTTAAAGAACAGCATATTAATGGTTTTTTTCTTCTTCTTTTCCCACTTCTTTTTCTATTTCTTTTTTTAGTTACTTTTCCTTTTTAGGTTTTTTATTTGATGTATACGAAAAGATGTACTTAACTTTATGAATATAGGCATCTGCAATTCATATCAAGAAAAAGACTTGGAGGAAGGAAAAAATGCAGGGGACTTACGTATACATTTTTCACATTATCTTTTCTTTTCTCTTTCTCATTAGTTTTATCTTTTTATTTTTCTTATCCCTTCTTTATGTTAATTTATTTTTCTTATTTAAGTTAACAAATTAAAATAGGTTGTTTCATGTATGTGAAAAGAAATGAGAAGATGTTTGATCAGTAAAATTATATTTTATACAAATATTATGATATTAATAATTAAGTATGTTTTAATTTATTTTACAGCCGCGCGAGCGCGGGCATGTATACTAGTTTAAAATTAATGGTCAGACAAATATTTGGCTCCATTTAGCCCCATTATTTCATCACAAAAAAAAAAGCATTTGGCTCCATTTGGTCTCTGAATCTTGAAGACTATCCTAGGATATTGCATATTCCTGTCGTTTCACCTTATTTTAAGCAAGGAAACAACCCATAAGTTTCTTATAGAGAGTATTAAATCATTTGCATGACAACTCACTGAACTGCATGTGACCATTAACAGTCTCAACAGTTAGTATCATCTTTTACATTGTTTTTGGATTATCTTTATTGTAAGAACAATAAGGTTTCAGTATATTTTCTCAGCCCTCTCACCACCCACCTCCTAGAAAACTAAGGGAAAGAGGAAAAACATATATCTTTTGGTTCCTCGTAGTACCAAAAGACATCCAACATAGAGCAAGTTCTAGCATCATTAGTAACTCGGAAAGAGAAACTAGGAAGGCTAGTAATTTTAGCACAGAATAGAGATATCACCATAACACCGAGAATGCAAAGAGATAAGGTTTACCAGCTTCCGCTCCAAATTATCCATCTTATGAATGTGCTCTTCCTTAAAAGCTTTCAGTTCTTCTATTCCTCGAAGAAGCTACAAAAGAACAAAATAGCTCAAGTCATGTAAAGCGGTAAGATGCTGTGTGGGGGACAAAAATCGGCAGATAAACAACCTGAGCTATAACAGATGGATAACCAGTTGAGTCATCGGAGCAGTCTACATTCTGCTCTTCCTGCAAAGTTTCTTGCCCTATGATTGCGTCATTTATAGATGGAGGAACGAAAGCATTGGTGGTTTCCTCTGAAGGCCCATTTGTAATGCCACCTGAGAATTCCCGCTGAAGGGCCAATTCTTTAAGTTTTATGTATATAAGATCCTTCTCATCCAATTCTGCCTGATCATCTGGCTGCTGGATACCATTTGAATGTAGAGAAGTGTCTCTAGCCCCCAATTTCCCATTCAAACCAGATGTGTAGGCAAAAATATCTTCTAAGTCCTGTGACTTAAAACACTCATTTTCCTCTCTTTTGTCATTGGCAGGTAAACCTAGAATTATACTTCTCTGTATTGCAGAGTTTTGTGATGGGCTACTACTTGGAGTATATGCAAGTGACGAGAGCTTGGAAATCAATTTACCAGCTTGAACATGATCTAATTCATACCAGAAATGATTCTGACTAAAATAGTTATCCATAATCAATGGCTTAAACTGACTTTCTAGCAGCGGTTGACATTGCAGACGTACACGTATTTGAACCTTCACAATGAAACAGCAAAGTTTGATTTTATGTTTTTTGGACAAAACCAGAGGCATTGACCAAAGGAAAGAATACCGACAAGAAAGACGATATCAAACCTGTGCAGGGAATTGAGTTTTGAAAGAACCATCTGACGTCCAAGCATATTGATCGATATACATTTGACCAGCGCCTGCAGCCTCATAGACGCCGTAAAGCTTTCTATCACTGAAGTTGAACAAAAATAACGGCAAGCCTGGATCTATATTCTTCACATATGAAAAATGTTGAATAGGCAAACCTATCAAAAGTTTTTAAACATTAGCATACTTGAATAAGTGGAAAAGAAGAGATACGAAAATAAAACATAAAAAACTCTAATATCTCGACACAATAATTCTGATTTATTTCTTCTTTTTTTCTCTTTTTTCTCTGTTTTCTTTTTTTTTTGGAAGGAAAGATACTATGGCCAAATAACTGACCAAACAGTTGTTTCGAGAGACACTCTCTCATCGTGTTATTCTTGCAACCAAATATAACCCCTCCAAGCTGACTTCTACTCAAGTTTCTAAAGCCTCTAGCATTGTTTGCCTGGTTTGATGCAACTGCAGAAGCATTTACCATGATTGGCTGTGTTCTCCTATCCTGAAAAGAGCACAAGGATAGAACTAAATCGCCATGATTAAGAGGAAAGTAATTTCCACTTTAATTAAAGTACACAGAAAACAAAACATAAAATATAATTTCAGTCATGAACAATCTATTTTCCAATGTGCAGAGCGAACAGCTAATGAAAACCTAAAGTATAAAAACTAACTTATGGAACATTCATTGCTTTCTCTTTTTGTTAATGCACGAAAGAATTTCACATCCCAATACGTCTGTACACGAATTAGTTCTTTAACGGGAGGTCTCACAAAACCATATTTTTCCATTCAGCTACTCCAATAGAGCATGAAAACATTTTTGTAAGAGCATGTGAACCGAAGGATAAAACAGAATTAAAACTAATGATCCAGACTTTCCTTTGGATCACAATGGCATTTCATCAGTACTAATGACTTTCTAGCACTTTAATTGCAATACAACAATTTTAACCAACACCACATGCAGAACTCTTCAAAATTATAACATAGCATTCTTTGCTCTTCCCTACCATTGCACTCCCTCTCACGACAAAATGACACCATGCACAGGCTACCCGGAAAACTAGAAGAAAAACATATCAAATTTAACCAAGTTGGAGAATATTATAACATAGTGTTCATTCCACTTCCAGGCCATTGCACAACCAAACACTCTGCCCATGCACCAAGAAAAACAAAAAGAAGATCTCAAATTCAACCACATTGGCCGAAAATTATAATAAAAGAATTTAGCCAACCCCACAGCAGGCTACACATAAAAACTAAAAGGCTCTCAACTTTAGCCACATTGGATAATATTAAATCAGGAAAAAAGATGAGCACTTAGCCCCACAACAAAACTGTATAGAATAATGCACTACATTCACCAAAAAAAAAAAGGACAAGAAATTTCATCAACTAGCTCGGTTAAAAGCCCCTAGTTCATAGCAGTCACGAAAGTAACGAAGCAGCATTACCTCAATTCTTAATAGGGAAATAGTCAATTCAGCAATCTAACCAAAATGCATGAGGAACTCTTCATGGTTATAACATAGTTTCCTCTAGCAGCTGTTGCACCCACCCCCCACCCTCAAACAAAAACCCAGCCAAGTTTAGCCAAAAAAGCTTTAAAGAAAAACATCTCAATTTTAACCATGTTGGTGAAAACTATATTGAAAGTTCTTTCCTTTTCCGTGCCATTGGTGGACCGATTACCTGGGTGGTGAGCGGTGGCGGGTATGATGGAAAAGTCTAGGTAAACAGGCATAAAAAATATCCAACTTTCTATCGCACCAAGGTGTGTAATCTAAAGGTCATTTAAGCGTGAGGAAAATCATGACTTTCAATCGCACCTAAGGGTGTAATCTAACGATCATTTAAGTGTGAGGAGAATCCTGAGGCATCAGGTTCAAATTCCAACATAAGCAAAAAATACTAAATGATTTCTTCCCGGGTCCTGTGGAATAGTTAAGTGAAGGTAAACTTACTCAGACGGCAGACACCTCAATCATAAAAAAAAAATTCCAACTTTAATCAATTCGAACAATCAGTTCACAAAAAAGATAAAAACTAAACCCTAAAACCCCAACACAAATTTATTAAAAATGAAGCAAAAATATCATCAAAAACAAGAAAATTCCATCCAATAACTAGGCCAAAAGCCCACATTGCATAACAATCATAAAAGTTAATGAAACGACATGATCGCAACAGCAACATGAGCAAAAACCTGACGTCCGAACAAGTATAAAAAATAGAAACAGAAGTGATTGAATTTCATACTTAATAAGATAACCCTTTTAATCCAACTGGAAAACATATAGTTTCCAGTTTGCAGTGAAGCAAAATTGTGTACATTAACTAAAGTATACATACATTGAGTAGATACAGACGAGGGTTTTGATGAAAGAAAGGGGGAATTACCAAATGGAGAGCTTTCGAGCGGAACAAAGTGTAAACGCATGCGGCGAAATTGCCCTCTTACGGAGTATTTCGCATAAATGTTGATGGCATCCAACAATACTTAAATTCCCCTCTCTTCCTCTTTTTATCCTTAACCTTTAAAAAAGTATTTATCTTATTTAAAAACATATCCAGTTTTTAATAATTATTTCAAGTTTAGCAAGTTTTGATTAAATTTTTCAGACCGGTCTGAAGTTTAATTTAACCAAAAAAAAAAAACTTTGACCTTCGAGTTTGAGTTGGACTCTTTCAAAGCTTAATTTCCAATCCGAAAGCCTGAAGTTTTATAAGTTAAAAAGTTTTAAATTAACACCTTTTGAGTATAAAGTGGAGTTTTGCCGTATTTTTAACTTCTCGCGAAAGTAAGAGTCAAATTACGTTGTGGAGAATAGCTTACTTATGAGCAAAAGGGAAAGACAAAGTCGCGGGAGATTCGATAGAGGAGATAGAGTTAGTAAAGATGACTAGCAGAAGCCTCAATAAAGGAAGAATTTTGCACGAGATAACAAAGGATGTCGAGTTTGAATTTGAAATTCATTGAAATTTCGGACATGAGATCTAAAATTAGGTTTTAACAGCATGGTACTTCATATTTGAATTTAGTAATTTCGGATACTCATTTTTTAACCACAGATCAACATATTCAAAACGACTAGTTTCTATGTACGTGCATGCATGTATATCTCTCGTTCATTGTCAAAAAAATAAGGTAAAAAATTATTTCTTTCTCCGACATTATCTTAAGAATCAAAATTTTATTCTATTTTAAACAATATACGTGATGTGTCACCAATATGTCAACTAAGGCCTCATTTGTTTTTTTTAAGATTAAGACGTCTGAATCTGAATACATATCTGAATATCAAGATGTGTATTAAGATTAAGTCATCTGAATCTGAATACACATCCGGATATATTAAGATGTGTATTAAGATCTGAATACCAAAAATTAAGAGTGTTTGATTTTTAACATCTGAATGCATAAAATTTATCTTTATTTGAAAAAAATCTAATATTCTATCAATAAAATATATATAGTTTAAAATATGAAAGTTGTTGGTAGTGATGGTTAATGGGTGAATGCCGACTAAAGGCGGTGGTTTGTGGTAGTTTTGGTTGATAATGGTGGTTCATGCTAGTAGCTAGTAGTGATTGGTAGTGGTGGCAATTATGATTGATGATGGTGGTGGTAGGTAGTGATAGTTAAGAACGGCGAGTGGTGGTTTGTGATTGAGGAATGCGGTGGTAGGTTATAATGATAGGCGGTGCTGACTGCGGTTGTTAATGGTGATGAGGTGGTTGGTTGTGGTAGTTGAGGTGGATAAATGTTGAATGCGAGTGACAACGATGGTGGTCGGAGTGGTGGGATGGTGGATGGTGATGGTCGATAATGGTGGAAGCTATGATTGAGGATGATGGTGGCGTGGTGGTGGTGCCGGCGGCGGCGGCGGTGCCGGCGGTGGCTGAGTATGGTGGTGGTGGCGGCATAGTTGTAGTTGATAATGGTAGGCGGTGGCGGCAATTAATAATGAATATGTGATAGCATCTTAATGAAATTAAGTCTCTGTTGTAGATCTTAATCATACAGACCTATTCAGACCCATTAAGTGGCTGTGAAGTTAAAAAACAAACACACTTAATGATTAAGATCCGAATAATTAAGATTCAGACTTTAAAAACAAATGCACTTAATGTCTGAGATCTGAATGATTAAGATTCAGACCTCCATTAAGTGCAAACAAATGAGGCCTAAGTCAACTATCAAAAGATAATGTCAATGTCAAGCGATATTTTAAAAAGATAACATTATATATATATATTGCGTAGTTGCGTGCTTGTCTTTCTCTCGATTATACATATACTTGTATCCATAGTTCATTTCGAATACTAATAATGATTATAATTTTATCTGTCAAGAAGTATAACGGCTAGTTGGATGATTTTCCAAATTGGCTCTTTTATTCTTGTATCTTCCTTTACATCGTGTTATTTTCCTTAATTTGGTCCAATAAGTGTGACTTTTCCACAAATAATTATTCCATATGGCAAAAAGAAAGAAAGATAATTCAAGATCAATGGTCCATCTCAAAAGGAACTACAATTAAATATTGGCCTCGCCTTTATTTATTTGTGATAAATAATAACAACTTATAAAGAAAAAATAACTATCGGAACTGCAATATCTATTTTCTTTCCTTCAAGTATTGTCTTATGTAGCAACTTCTAGGTTTTCTTTAGTCTTCTATTTCTATAAGATACCAAAATAATACTATCCCCTTTTTTCAACTTTCAAGATTCAGCCAATGGTAACTTTGAAGTTGATTTTCGTCTCCCAGACCTTCGACACACTTCATATTAAATCACACTTGCAAAAATACTGAAAAAATAAGTTGTAATTAGTAAAATATTCTTGTTTCAATTTGGATAGAAATCGATAAGAATGACTTGAATGGCTATTATACACTTATTCCTAAGAATATGAATCATTGTTGGGATATTTATAAGGGAATTTTTCGTAAAGCACCATCTTTTTTGTCTAATTAGTCATTTATAGATACCATTTGTTATATTACGTGTTATAGATACCGTTTATGTTTTTATACAATGTGTTTCATGTATTTAAATTGTTGTATTCATTAATACAACCAAAAAAATAGGCGTTAAATCTGAAATTCCAGCTAAGTTTGACATGTATTTAGCTGTATTCAAGCGACATTAATATTAAATACAGCAAAAAATATATGTGTAAAATTTAGAATTCCGGCTAAGTTTGACATGTATTTAGCTGTATTCAAGCGGTATTAACATTAAATACAGTAACATATTTGCGCTAAAAATGGAAGGAAATAAAATCACATGATATCCTCTTAATTTAACTCAACGAACTACAGCAATCGCTCATTAATCTGTATTTGAAAGATGCACAATAAATATTATAGCTGAATAAAGAGAAATACATATGAATAATACAGTTGAATACAAAAAAATACACCTTAATTTATCTGGATAAAATACTTGAATACAAAAAAAATACAGCTGATTAAACCGGAATACAAGTGAATACAACTGAAGAATATATTCGAATACAACTGAATACAAAATACGCGAAATCTGTAAATGCAATGTGCTGCTACTAATGACAATAGAGATTTCTTTGCGAAAAAATTTGCAGGCAGCTTAGGAAAAGAGATCCAAACCACAGCTCTTGAAGTTTCTTCACGGGGATTGAATCCTATTGTCCATGGAAAAGTTCTGAGAAAAGAACTTGTCGCCTTTCAACTTCACGTAGCATGTGGATTTTGACAGAACTTGGACAAAATCTTCGAATAAATCAAACCTGACCAATACATGTCAATATTCCAACTGCCCAATATTACAATATCCTTTTACATCGAATTGCTTTGGTATGGCCTGTCGTAATTCTTGTAAATCTGGTTTACCATTGGAAAAATTAAGAATAACAGCTTGATGAAGCCCTTCTTCAATGATGAACTAGTTTACCTCTTCAATGGAGAATTTCACTGTTGGTTCTCCATGAACGAAGTTAACAGGAGTTAACTCAATTTTAGATACAATAGCGGCAGTTTTGGCTGGAACAAGCTGAGTAACATAGGCTTATGTGAGAAAAAATACAAAAAGGGAGAGAGAAAACTAATATTTAGCATATATGGTGTCTTAATTGTGGGATTAACTATATTTAAATTTTTTGCTATAAAGGATAAAAGGTATTTATAAAATATAATATTTTGAAATGATATTTATTATTAATAAATATGATACTAAGATTTTCTATATAGGGTAAAAATTCCTATTTATTATAACAAAGCCCAAAAAAGAAAAGCTTTTTTGTTATAAAATAATAGAAGAACAAGAACAATATTGCACAGAAAAGTAGGGAGAGATAATTCTTATTGAATTTTGGGATGATTTACAATGGGGTAAGACCCCTCTATTTATAGGAGAAATTATGACTTAGTCACAAAGTAAAACTCTCCACAAGATACATTCACTCCAAGTAGAATTCTATTCTCAACACTCCCCCTTGAATGTCTACTCAATAAGTAATGTGTCTCATTAAAAACTTAACTAAAAGAAACCCCAATGGGGAAAAAAATTCTAGAGAAGGAAAAAGATTACACATATCTAATAATACGCCTTTTGGTTGCGTCGTTAAAAACCTCGCAAGGAAAACCCAGTGGGACAAAACCTTGTAAGGGAAAAAGAGTGTAACACGCATTATCTCCCCCTGATGAGAGCATCAATTCACATCTTTAAGCCTTCGCATCCCAATCTTGTACACTAGCTTCTTGAAGTTTGACGCCGACAAAGATTTAATATCAGTTTCAATGTATTTTCATAATGACATAACATAGAGATCTCTTCATTCATATATTCAGGCACCTGAATCTCCCATGAGATATTATGAAGTGTTATGTCATGTAATCTTCTAGATCACTTGCCTCTTTTATTATGATCATTTGCTCATCTTCTTTATCAAGAAGTTTATTTGAAACCGATTGTTTATATGCTTTAAGCTTACCATAGACTGTGTCCTTCTAGGACTTAATATGAGCATTTGCAATGAGAATATAGTTACTTTATTTGGGTCAGCAAATGCGTCTCGCATGCTTTGCAATAAATTGCACATGAATTATCCATTTATGAACTTCGAGTTCATTTTATTTTATTCGAGGATCTAGATGTATAAATGATAATTCATTCCATGTAACGTTTTCTCAACGGTTATATCTTGTCTCCCCCTCATGTTAGAAAAAACTAACTTATTTCCTCAATTTTGAGAACTCATCTTTGTGCGTTATGGTGTTAATCAAAATATACACCGCACATCAATAATAATAAGATGGAATTATTTGGTTCCTCACCCTGAACCACTTGTGAGTGGAGAAAATAATATACTTTCGTATATAATGTATATCAAACTGATATATATAACTTTGTTCTCATAAGCAATAATTTAGCTATTAAGTGGAGGCACTCAATAAATTATTTTGCTAAACCAGCTATGATGTAGACCAACTTATCAAGATGAACTTCTTGAATAGAAAATCTGGAATATACTCTAAATTAAATTATTGAGCAAGTTACCTCGCAAACACTATGTTGCGGGTTAGCAATAATCGCACATGTAACCATCTCATAGATGCATCTTATGTGGTATACATAGCAGGTGAATGGGCCCATATTCACCTTTGATATTTCCAGCATTCATGGGATTCAATCCCAATTTTAGTTGGTATATTAATTAACGAGAACAGGCGAATAAAAGAATTCGTAAAGAACTTTCTAGTTCTTTAATATTTACTCATGTGAATTCTCTTTATTTTTGCACATCATACTTAAATTGATATGGGTAAATCAATTATGCCAACTAAATAAATTATCAATATTGATAAACTTCAGGTTTACACCATGATGTGTGCAATTATGAATAAACTTCAAGTTTATTATGATAGGGGTTTTTATATCAATAACTATTCACTTCATTGTGATATTCTTTTGTTTATGTAGTACAAATTGGAGAATAAAGCGGATAGCTTTTTACATACATATTAACCCGCTACAAGTTGTAGTAATAGAAGATATTAAATCTTTCCTTTATTTATAGTCTCAATATAATCAATCGCTTTCGCTTATACTTTGGAAACTGAATAAGTTTCTTTGAGACTTACTACAACACAATACCTTATTGGTAATTAATTGTGTTTCTCCAAAATAGTGGTAATTGGCTCTTCCAGAGCTCTCAATTAAATGATAGTACCACATAATTATCAACACCTATATGGTGAATATCTCTTTTAAAGAGAAACTTATATCATTATGGTCATGGCCAAAATTATATGAAATATATGTTTCTTGCATTATTGTTGTCCTTTAATAATCACATTGCCAAAATATTTTGGCGTACAATAGGTGAGTAACCAATGACCATTCATGCCATAATAATGATATTATTTTCTTATATCATCTCAAACCTCATTTTAGAGGTGAGTGTGGTGTAATCACTACCACTAACACATTTATATTCTTCTAAAAACGAATATATATTCATAAATCAGATGTTTTCTCATTCACATCATGAATGGACCATAGTCATCTCGCTTCGCTTATACTTTGGAAACTGAATAAGTTTCTTTGAGACTTACTACAACACAATACCTTATTGGTAATTAATTGTGTTTCTCCAAAATAGTGGTAATTGGCTCTTCCAGAGCTCTCAATTAAATGATAGTACCACATAATCATCAACACCTATTTGGTGAATATCTCTTTTAAAGAGAAACTTATATCATTATGGTCATGGCCAAAATTATATGAAAGATATGTTTCTTGCATTATTGTTGTCCTTTATTAATCACATTGCCAAAATATTTTGGCGTACAATAGGTGAGTGACCAATGACCATTCATGCCATAATAATGATATTATTTTCTTATATCGTCTCAAACCTCCTTTTAGAGGTGAGTGTGGTGTAATCACTACCACTAGCACATTTATATTCTTCTAAAAACGAATATATATTCATAAATCAGATATTTTCTCATTCACATCATGAATGGACCATAGTCATCTGTATGTGCTTTATAAAATCTCATGTCAAATCAATGACAAATATTTTCACAAAGTGTGGAATTATTTTGAGAGTCCTTATTGTTCTCATTACCACAAATGATGACGATTATAATTTCGTCTATTGCCACGTCCACATCCATTGATACATTCACGGTAATAATTTTGTCTTCTTTCAGACTTATCACATATTGCTATCACATTCTCTTAAGGAAATGAGCATGGAGAAAATTCAATGGGACGGATTTTCACTTCTTGTGTGCATGATCATCCATGACCTTGATCATGGCAAGACATAGAAATTTTACCACTTCATGTGGGTGTAATTTCTTAAAAACTCCATTAGAGTTATAATCAAACTTTGTTGTCTTTGCCTGTATATAAAATCAAATTATAGAATGTCAAGAATTTGAAAGAGAAAAATAAAATACTTACCTTACATCCAGCATTTTAATCATGAAGAAGTTCATGAAACAATTGACAATCATTATGCTCAATCCCAAAGTTTCTACTCAATTGGTTAGAGTCTCGTGCTGATAACGTGTTATAAAATAATAGAAGAACAAGAACAATATTGCAGAGAAAAGTAGGGAGAGAGAATTCTTATTGAATTTTGGGATGATTTACAATGGGGTAAGACCCCTCTATTTATATGAGAAATTATGACTTAGTCACAAAGTAAAACTCTCCACAAGATAGACATTCACAAAGTAGAATTCTATTCTTAACATTTTTACAATTAACGACAATAATTCAAGCTTTAGATTGTCAAATTCAAAATATAAGATTTCTGATAACAAATGACTAAATATATACTGATCAACACATACGGTTATAATTAAATAATGAAATCATTGCCATATAATCAAGAGTCGTAATCAAAATACAACAATTAAACCTTATAATATAGTATTTGACCAAATATAATCCAATTGATATTTGTGAAATATGATTACGTGGTGGTCGGCTGGTCGCTACTTGCCTCCAATGTACCTGAACCTGAGGTTCGGAAGCTCCAGTATTTCATGGGTTTTTGTGCAATGTTTAGATCTAATGGCTTCTCAGTTCTATCGATCCTGTTCTTCTCTTGAATTATAATTTTATAAATTATGAATTGGATTTCTGCTTGATTGAAGGTACGGATAGGGGTGACAATTTAAGCTCAAACACATTTAATGCGCCCAACTAGTTCAAAGATTAATGGGTTGGACTACAACCATTTTAACTTATGTGTCAATTTGGGTTGAGCCCAAGTTAACCCATTATTTTTTATAGCTCATTCGAACCCATTTAACAGCCCAAATATAATTCATGAAACTCACCCAAAACAAAGTATTTCAACCTAACTTATTTAGAAATTTACTTAGTTGCTCCAATTTTTTTATTTTTTGTATTTTTAATTTTCTATTCTGTTGTTTTTCTACGCCACTCACTCGCCCACCCCACCACATCCCACCCAACCCCCTACACCCCCACCCCGCGCAAAACCCCTATAAAAGATAATTTTCTATTCTGTTGTTTTTCAGTTTTTCTGCCATACCACCACACCCCACCATAACCCCCATTTAACCCCTCCCCGGCGCAAACCCCCTAAAAAATTTTATTGTTTATTTTTATTTTTAAATTTTTATTTTTTGTTTTTTCAGTTTTTCTGCTCATTTAGTCTTGAAGTTTTTACAATTAACTAAATAACTTCAGCATCTTTGCTGAAGTTTTTGAACGGGTTTTATGATAAAACTAATGAATCTATGACAAAAATCTTTATCTTATTTACTGTGGAAGTTTTTACGAATGAACTAAATAACTTCAGCATCTTTTGTAGAAGTTTTTGAAAAAGCTTATCGAGGACAAAACCTCAGCTTATTTAGTGCTGAAGTTTTTATAAATAAACTAAATAACTTCAGCATCTTCTGGTGATGTTTTTGACAAAGCTTAATGACAAACTAAAACCAGAACAAAAAAACTTCAGCTTATTTATTGCAATTACAAACAAAAGTCTCAACAAATAAAGAACAAAACTTCAGCTACTATGCTAAAGTTTAGCAATTACAAACAAAAAACTTCAGCAAATAGAGAACAAAACTTAAGTTACTATGCTTAAGTTCAGTAATTACAAACAAAAACTTCAGCAAATAGAGAACAAAACTTCAACTACTATGTTTAAGTTCAATAACTATAAACAAAAACTTCAGCACACTTGCTACTTCAGGCCCGTCTACTAGAATGCTGAAGTTTTGCGTGATTGCCTTTGCTACTTCAGCCTCATAAGCTGAAGTTATGTGAAAAAGTAGGTACGTTTGCAAAAAAATTTGCATAGCGGGCATAAGTTAAAACGTGACCAAAAACGCTTATAGATGCAAATGCCCCTTGTTATACCATGCCAAAACCTCTACAATTTACACGTACATAATGGAACATGGGTCATCCTTCAAACGGGATATTTGTGGGGCATTTGTATCTATACCCGCTTTTTGGATCACGTTTTAAATTGTGCTTGCTTTGCAAAAAAAAAAAATTGTAAGCGTATCCACTTTTTCGCGCAACTTCAGCATATGAGGCTGAAGTAGCAAAGAAAATCACGCAAAATT
The DNA here is from genome assembly GCA_032618575.1 of Nicotiana noctiflora. Taxonomy (NCBI): domain Eukaryota; kingdom Viridiplantae; phylum Streptophyta; class Magnoliopsida; order Solanales; family Solanaceae; genus Nicotiana; species Nicotiana noctiflora. Next base: position 123,169 of record JASVEL010009569.1, on the reverse strand, counting down.
TCAGCATTCTAGTAGATGAGACTGAAGTGTGCTGAAATTTTTGTTTTGTAACTGACGAACTTCAACTATAGTGCTGAAGTTTTTGTCCTGTAACTATCAAATTTCAGCTCTAGAGCTAAAGTTTTTATTTGTAACCAACAAACTTCCGCCTTCTTTTGAAACTGAAAATCCTAAAATGAGTTGATATACATTCAAGAGAGGAACCAGCTACTAAGACGTCTAACTTTTAATTTGACAATGAGAGAGATCAAGAATCCGTTTAAGTGAGAAACTAAAAGAGGAAAATCGACGATTTTCTTTAACTCTAAAAAACAATACAATTTCAAGTCGGATGAACCAGCATAACTTAGGTAACGAAAACATAGTCCGAATCTAAAGGAACATGCCAAAGAGTGACTGAATTACTACTCTAACTCAAACATGACACTGTGGTGAGATATAATCACTGGAAGATAAATGAGAGCGGATATAACTTTGAGGCGGAGAAGGAAAAGGAGAAAGAGAGTTGAAGTTGTTTAAAAAGTTGGTACAAGTTAAACTTAAATAAAATGGATATAGATTAAATGAGAACGACCAAATAGAATGTCCCGGGCAACTTTTACGATATTTGTAAATAGTGAATAATATAAAAATTGTATGGGTTAACCATTTTTAGATCGGTTTTCAAAACCAGCCAGTATTAGGAAATTTATTTAAAAGTACTGACTATTAATGCAGAAATACCATGACAGTATCATGGATTTCAAACTTAAGCAAGTAAAAATCCATCGAGAATATTTATCATTGAATTTTATTTTTTAAGATGCAAAACAATTAATTAATGGCTATTTATTAACTTTACCTGCGAATAACGGAGCTTGGACCATACTTCATTCTGGGCCAAGTGACGGTAGGTTCATGGCATATGAAATTAGGTATAGTGTTGATGATCCATCAAATCAGTAGGCTTTTTGCATACATTTTAAATAGAAATAAATAAGGTAATGTCATCAAAGTGGTTGATTTGATTTGTATATCTGTACTAGCTCGTGACCTTCATCACTACGGCACACAAAGAAGTAAAAAGCCTGCTGTAACTCTGATGGAGTATTCTTATTCGTGACATTCACCTTTCTTTAACTCACAACCTAAGAGTCCCTTACCAATTTGCTGGCTCATGACGCCTAGAAATCGAGAAGTTTTAGTTTGTGTCTTATACAACTGACATTAATAGTGTGAGGTTTCTTTTTGTCTCATAAATTTGTGGATTCAAAATAGATTCACAAATTTATGAGACAAAAAGGAACCTCATGCAACTAATGTCATTTGTATGATACACAAAATAAAATTTTCCCCTGAAAACCTATACATATACAAAATCCCAGCTCTGCTCTAGCTTAAAAGTTTGTTATTATTCCTTTTAATTTATGGACGGTAGTTTGATTGGGCATATCTAGCAACAACAATAAATAAATTCAATGTAATCCCACAAGTAGTATCTTGGAGGGTAACATAAATGCAAGCCTTACTTCTATCTTCAAAAAGGTAAAATAGTTATTTTCGGAAGACCTTCGGCTTAGGAAAAGTAAAAAGAAAGCTAACAACAAGCACATCAATTAGATAATCGAGGAAAAAAATATACAAAGATATAAAACTAAAACTCGGTATTAATCAAAAGGCTAAAACAAAATCAACAACAAGTAAATACAGAAGTCAAGGACTATTAAAATACATAAATAACATTTAACTCATGTACTAAAGTTATTGTACAGACAAGGACAAGACTAGGCGACATGTAATAATCCGACCAGTCATTTTTAGCTCTAGTGCGTCGTTAAGCATTTTGAAGCCGTGAGTAACTTCACTTCATGTTTTATGACTTGTACGTGTGGTCGGAATTGAATTTCGGAAAGATCGGAGTTGTTACGGAAGGAAAATTCTAAATTCAGAAGCTTTAAGTTGGGAGAGTTAACTAAGGTTTGAATTTTGAGTAAATAACCTCGAAATCATGGTTTGGAGGTCCAATAGGTTCGTATGATGATTTCAGACTTGGGCGTATGTTCGGCTTGAGTATCGGGTGATCCGAGAATATTTCGGTGCTTATAATGAAAATTTGGCATTTTGAAAGTTTAAGAATTTCTTAAGTTTGATTTAAAGAGGACTTTATTGTTATCGATATCCGTTTGTGGTTCTGAGCTTTGGAATAGGTTCATACTGTAATTTATGACTTGTGCGTAAAGTTTGGCGTCATTCCGAAATGTTTAAGTGTAATTCAAACACATTCGTCGAAGTTAGAGTGTTTGAGAGTTAAAATGAGGATTGGATTGTCGATTTAAGGTTTGATGTTATTTAGTGTGATTTGAGGCATCGAGTAGGTTCATATTATATTTTGGGACTGCTTTGTGTAATTGGATGCGGTCTCAGGGGCTTCGGGAGTGCTTCATATGTGTTTGGGTTGTATCGTGCTCTTATTTGATGTTTTAACATCATCTTTTGGAAATAAAGGGTTCTATATTAAGAAAATGACATTTGGTTTATTATTGGTTTGAACCATTAGATCCGTATAGTAATTATGGAACTATAGCAACAAGAATCGTCGAATTTCAAGGTCGTGTGAAAGAGTTATGCTCATTTTTGTGTCGGAAAAAAACTATTGGTTTCTGGTGCGGACTTTGTACTTCACGAATGCGAGGGAGGTCCCGCAAATGCGAAGAAGAAACTTTGGGTTGACCAGTCAATGTAACAAATTTCTCTTCGCGAACGTGAAGAACAAAAAACGGTCGGATACTGTTTTAAATGGACAGAGCGAACATTTGAGTATTTTGAGCATATCTTGAGTTCAAGAGCTTTGCTTGAGGTGATTTTCACGTCGTTGTTCTCGTCCCAACAGGGGTGTAATATCTGACCTTTATTTAGATATTCTTCCATGATAAGTTTCGTTGGTTATCATTTTTATCTGTGTTTAAATTTTAAAAAATTGAGATTTTGAGCCCCAAAGTTATGTGATGGTAAATTCTTAATCAGGGTCAATTCATGGATAAAATTGGATGATTTTCATAATAGAAACTATATACGTTATGGGTAATATTCATTTTCGATAATTTTCGAAATTCGGACGCGTGAGCCTGGGGGTTAACTTTGTTGACTTTTATTGAGCAGTTGAGAATTTATTTCTAATCGTTAAATTACGAGTATTGGAGTATATTTTTATCGGTTTGCACGTTGTTTGATTAGTTTCGGATTGTTTGTGTCACGATCCGGATTTATCCTACCATCGGGTGTCGTGATGGCGCCTACTAACGGAGCTAGGCCAGCCAAACATTTCATATTCTCTATCAACATCACCAATAAAATATATTATCAATAATTAATAAGTGCGGAAGACTTTTAAGTTTAACAAAATAATATAAAAATGCGGAAGTTGAAACATATTACTACTCAAAATCTGATGTCACTAGTTCATGGACTACTATAAAATACTACAACTAATCTGAATGTAGAAAAATACATAAGTCTGTTTCGGAACAACAAAATAAACTGAAGTAAAGGAAAGGGACTTCGGGCCTGCGAACGCCAACTAGGCTACCTCGAAAAGTCCCCGGACTGATGATAACTCCTGAAATAAATATCTTACTGTTGTTGTCCAAAAGCTGCTCCTGGATATGTGCACAATAAAATGCACAGAGTGTAGCATCAGCACAACCAACCCCATGTGCTAGTAAGTGCCTGGCATAACCCCGGCGAAGTAGTGACGAGGCTAGACAGGACTACCAAATCAACTTGTACAATTCTATATACATATATGCACTAAAAACAACAAAAATACTAAAATTAAACAATTAAAAGGAAAGGAACATGCTGTGGGGAGTACAATTGAGTATATAGTTCAACGACGTAGTTAAGAAACAAGGCACAACAATAATTGTTACATAATAAGAAAATTTAATAGTTGCACGACATCAACCTTCGTGCTTTTACTCTCATTCTCACCCAAACCAAGCGAATAAAATGCACGGCATCACCCTTCGTGATTTCCTCACATAACTCTCATTTCATGGCACGGAATGATCTTCGTGCAAATATAATCAAATCAGAGCACGGAATGTACCTTCATGCGTAAGTAGTCAAACATAGCACGGAATGACCCTTCGTGCAGTTATAATCAGAAATAGCACGGAATGACCCTTCGTGCAATATCACTCTTCCTCACCCAAATAGCAGTCACAACCAAATGGGTAAGAAGAATAAATAAATAACAAGTACTATCCCGGCAAGGGAGTAACAACAATAACAACTGAGTCCCGGCAAGAAAACAATAACAATAACCTTCACAACCCGAAAATGGTAATTACTCAGTATATTTAACCATCCCGGCAAGGGATTAATCACAATTCCTTTCAATACTTTTCAACTTTAACTGAATAGTATTTATTATTCGAGCCAATGCTCCAAAATATTAATATTTCACAATTTATTCTTAAACTCTTCACATTTGTAGAAAATTATAATTTAGCTAGGAGAGTTTCAAATTATCTCAAAAACATGAACAAACAAAGACCCACAGTCATGCTAGACTCCGGTGTATATACACCCGTCACCATGCCTATACACTGCACTCGATCATTTAGCAAACAACAATTTATTATACTCTAATTATATTCCCTCAAGCCAGAGTTAGATCAAACACACACCTCGAAGGTTTACGGCCAACTCAATCCTCAAGAAATGCCATGGCCAACTTAATCCTCAAGAAATGCCTTTCCTTTCAAATTTTGCTCCAATTCAATCGTATATATACACAATTTATTTAATATAATAAATAATACTCAACAATCCAACCCAAATGCCTAAATATAATCCTTCTAACATTCTGCCCAGAATTTACAAAATCGACCTCGGACCCGCTTGGTCAAAACTCGAGGTTCGAACCAAAATAAATTCACCCATACTCCCACGAGTTCAATTATACAATTTGTTCTTAAATCGACCCCAAAATGAGGTCCAAATCATAAATTCTTTGAAAATCCTACTCTACCCAATTCTCTAATTTTCTACCTATTTTCACATGTTTAGGCCTAAGAATTTGGTGATTAGTTGATGAAATAATGAGAAAAGGATGTTAAGAAAACTTACCGAAAGAAACTTGGTGAAGAGAAGCACTGAAAATCATTTAGGGGCTGTGGAGAAGATGAACTCGGGTGTATTATGTGGAAAATCCCATAAATGTTCTGTTTTTAGGCTTTAAAAATAACTGGGCGGAATTGCTCTATGCGATCGCGAAGCAAGGAATGCGATCGCATAGAGTCAAATAAAATTGTACACTGCGATCGCATAGGAGGAGATGCGATCGCGTAGCAGAAAATGTGAGGGAGCCGGGTTTGTACAATGCGATCGCAGGAGGGAGGAGTGCGATCGCGTAGAAGGAAAAAGGCAAACTATGCGATCGCAGGAAGGCTAATGCGACTGCATAAAAGGATTTGGGGACCCCTGAACTTTGCTCTATGCGATCGCAGCTATACCTATGCGATCGCATAGAAGAAAATCCCTGTGCACCTGCTGCAGATTTTCTGCAACTATTTCTAAGTCCAAAACCATCATGTTACCTATCTGAAACTCACCAGAGCCCTCGAGGCTCCAAACCAAATATGTACACTGACTCAAAAATATCATACGAACTTGCTCGAGCGATAAAATCACCAAAATAACATCAAAATCAACGAATTAAACCCCAAGATCATCATTTTTTATTTCAAATTTCATAAACCTTAACTTTAGATATTTAGGTCCAAAACACGTCAAATGACGTCCGTTTTCGACCAAATTTCACAGGAGCACTTAACGCATATTTAAGACCTGTACCGGGCGTCGGAACTAAATTACGAGCCCGATACCTATATTTTCTAACTTATTTTTATTTTTATTTTTTCTTAATAATTTTAGAAAATATTTTAACCGAAAAATACATTTAGAGGGGTTCTAGAGCTCAGATTTCGACTCCGGGCATATGTCCGAGTCCCATATTTTTCTACGGACCTTCCGAGACCGTCACATCATGAGTCCGGGTCCGTTTACTCAAAATATTGATCAAAGTCAATTATTTTAATATTAATATCATAATTTTTTAGAATTTTCACAAAATTTATATATTTTAACATAAAAAATTTCCGGCTTCGCGCTCGGAATGTGCACGTAAATTGAGGCAACCAAAAGTAAGGTTTCCAAGGCCTCGGCCCCATGTGCTGGTAAGTGCCTGGCCTAACCCCGGCGAAGTAGTGACGAGGCTAGACATGGCTATCAATCAAATCGTGCAGATATATATATACAAGTACTACAAAGTAACATCAGAAAGTAATAATTAAGACTAGGAGGGGAACATGCTTTTGGGGATAACAGATAAAATAGAACGGTAGGAATAAATAAGGAAAAACTACAACTGATCCTTTTTAATACAGAATACGTGGTCGGCGTGCCACACGATCCCATTTCATGGTATATAAGTGGTTAGTGTGCCACACGAATTCATTTTCGTAATATATAAGTGGTCGGTATGCCACACGGTCCTATTTCATAATATATAAGTGGTCGGCGTGGCACATGATCCCATTTCATAATATCTAAGTGGTCGGCGTGCCACACGATCCCATTTTATAATATATAATGGTTTTTCGGCAAGGGAACGAGTATCAATTCAACTATCCCGGCAAGGGAAGATACAAATAAGCAGTTAATTCCCGACAAGGGAGCAACAATAATAACTTACACATCCCGGCAAGGGAATAATTACATTTCTTTCTTTTTTGTTCATTTCTTGCTTCCTAATCATGTCATAATTCGAGCCAACGATCCAAAGAGTTTTACAAATCATATTTCATCTTCATACTCTTCACATTATATAGAAACCATCAATTAAACAAGGAAGAGTCACCACAAAAAGCTCAAATAAGGACTCACAGTCATGCTAGATACCGATGTATAGATACTCGTCACCATGCCTATACAACGTACTCAATATTTAGCAATTAGCAAATAATAATACTCTAATCCTATTCCCTCAAGCCAAAGTTAGATCAAACACTTACCTCGAATGCTCCAAACTCAACTCAAGCCTCTAGTATGGCTTTACCCATCGAATTCGGCTCCAACTTAGTCAAATCTATGAAATGATGACCTTATAATATTAATAATAGCTAAACAAATCAAATCCAGTGCCTAAATATAGATTCCCAACCTTTCTTCCAATAATTAAAAAATCGACCTCGGTCCCGCTTGGTCAAAACACGAGGTTTGACCCAATTCCATGTCACCCATTCCCCACGAGCCCGAATATATAATTTGTTTTCAAATTCGACCCCAAAATGAGGTCTAAATCAAAGAAAATTGAAAAACCCTTACTCTAACATTTTTCCCCAACTTCAACCATAGATTACATTATTTGAGCCTAGGAATTGAATAAATGATGAAGGAAAATAAAAGAAACAAGTTAAATAATACTTACTGAAGAAGCTTTGGTGAAGAGGAGCTCCAAAAATCGCCTATGGGCTATGAAGAAGATAAACTCGTGTGTATTTTGTGAAATTTCCCGCCACTGTTATGTTTTTAAGCTTTTAAAATAACTGGACAAAAATGTCATATGCAATCGCAAAACAAGGGATGCGACCGCATAGGGTAAGGTTGGCTAGGCATTGCTATCGCAGGTTGGGGAATACGATCGCATATAAGGCTAAGATGAGGGCTGGGTTTTTGTATACTGCGATCGCATGGAGAAGGGTGTGATCGCATAGAAGGAGTTGGCTGGCCATTGCGATCGCGAATGAGACAATACGATCGCATAGAACAAATTGGACTCCTGAGACTTTACATTATGCGATCGCATAGAACAAAGAACTAGGAAACAACAGATTCTGCAATGTTTTTCCTAAGTTCAAAACACCCCGACACTCTTCCGAAACACTCTCGAGCCCTCAGGGCTCCCAACCAAACACACACACTAACTCATCAACATCCTACAAACTTAACCATGTGATTAAATTGCCAAAATAATATCATAAATGAGGAATCAAACCTCAAAATCATCATTTTTTCATTAAATTTCATAAAACTTCCTCTTTTGTACATCATTAGTGCCGACAAGAAAATAATTACATCTCTTTCTTTTTCTTTCATTTCTTACTTCCTAATCATGTCATAATTCGAGCCAATGCTCCAAGGAGTTTTACAAATCATATTTCCTCTTCATACTCTTCACATTATAGAGAAACCATCAATTAAACAAGGAAGAGTCACCACAAAATTAAAAATAAGCACAAATAAGGACTCACGGTCATGCTAGACACCGGTGTATAGATACTCGTCAACATGCCTATACACCATACTCAACATTTAGCAATTAGCAAATAATAATACTCTAATCATATTCCCTCAAACAAAGTTAGATCAAACACTTACCTCGAATGCTCCAAACTCAACTCAAGCCTCTAGTATAGCTTTACCCCTCGAATTCGACTCCAACTCAGTCAAATCTATGAAATGATGACCTTACAATATTAATAATAGCTAAACAAGTCAAGTCCAGTGCCTAAATATAGATTCCCAATCTTTCTTCCAAAAATTATAAAATTGACCCGGGGCCCGCTTGGTCAAAATACGAGGTTCGAACCAATTCCATGTCACACTCATTGCCCCACGAGCCCGAATATATAATTTATTTTAAATTTGACCCCAAAACGACATCTAAATTAAAGAAAATTGAAAAACCCTAACTCTACCCTTTTCCCTCAATTTCAACCCTTAGATTACATGATTTGAGCCTAGGAATTCTATAAATAATGAAGAAAAATGAAGGAAACAAGTTAGCTTTGGTACATAAGAGCTCTAAAAACCGCCTATGGGTTGTAGAGAAGATGAACTCGTGTGTATTTTATTAAATTTTCCGTCACTATTATGTTTTTAAGCTTTTAAAATAACTGGACAAAAATGCCATATGCGATCGCAGAACAAGGGATGCGATCGCATATGGTAAGGCTGGCTAGGCACTGCGATCGCGGGCTCGGAATTCGATCGCATATAAGGCTAAGAAGAGGGGTGGGTTTTTGTACATTGCGATCGCATGGAGAAGGGTGCGATCGCATATAAGGAATTGGCTGATCATTGCGATCGCGAATGAGGCAATGCGATCGCATAGCACAAACTTGATTCCTGAGACTTTACTCTATGCGGTCGCGGGACATACTATGCGATCGCATAGAACAAAGAACTGGGCAATAATAGATGTTGCAATTTTTTTCCTAAGTTTAAAACACCCCGACACTCATCCGAAACACTCCTGAGCCCTCGGGGCTCCTAGCCATAACTCAACAACACCCTACGAATTTAACCATGCGATTAAATCGCCAAAAGAACATCATAAACGAGGAATCAAACCTCAAAATCATCACTTTTGTATCAAACTTCATAAACTTTCAAACTTAGATTTTTAGGTCTGAAACACGTTAAATGATGTCCGATTTCAACCAAACTTCACAGGAAGCTCTTAAACCACATATAAGACCCTTACCCCGATACCAACGCTTTCTAAACCATTTTCATTTCAAATTTCCAATCAAATTTTAGAAAAATAATTTCTTTTGAAAATTTATTTCTCGGGCTCGGGACCTCGGATTGTGATTACGGGCATATGCCCGAGTCCCATATTTTTCTATGAATCCTTCAGGACCATCAAATCACGGGTCCGGTTGCATTTACCCAAAATATTGACCAAAGTCAACTTTAATCATATTAATGCCACATTTTGAAAATTTTCACAAAATTTAACATATAAGCTTTCCGGCTTTGTGCTCGGATTGCGCATGCAAATCGAGGCGAGCAAAAATGAGGTCTTTAAGGCTCGGAAGCACGGAATGAAAGAGAGAACATGTGATGACCCTTTGGTTCATCAGATGTTCGCGCGAACCATGAACAAAATTAGGGACTTCGCATTTGCAAACCAAAGTCTCGCATTTGCGAATGTCCTAGCTCCGCATTTGCGTACCTTTTGGTCGCATTTGCGATCCCTGGCCCTCATGGGCATTTTCGCATTTGCGAAGCACATTATCGCATCTGCGAGGAGAGGCAGACCTGGGCTAACTTCGCAATTGCGAGAAGGCATTCGCATTTGCGAATGCGAAGCCTGCAGGAGGCAAAATGCAACAGCTAACTTTCAAAGTCCAAAATGCACTCATGGCCTATCCAAAACTCACCCGAGCCCCCAGGGATCCAAACCAAACATACACACAACCTCAAAAATAGCTTACGGACTAATTCGCGCGATCAAATCACCAAAATAACACCATAAATATTGAATTAAGCCTCAAAATCCATGATTCAAATTTTCTTAAAACATTAAATTTCTATTTTTAAGTCAAAAACACGTCAAATGACGTCCGTTTTCAACCAAACTTTACATAAAGTGCTTAAATCATATACATGACTTGTACAGTGCGCCAAAACCAGAATACGGGCCCGATACCATAGTTTTCAAATTAAATTTTATTTCCAATTTTCTTAATTATTTCCAGAAAATAATTTCACAAAAATTTATTTCTCGGGCTTGGGACTTCGGAATTCGATTTTGGGCACACACCATGTCCCATTTTTTTCTACGGACCCTCCGGGACTGTCAAATCACTGGTCCGAGGCCGGGTCCGGGTCCGTTTACCCAAAATACTGACTGAAGTCATATTTATTCATTTTAATATCAAAATTTAGCATTTAAATTTATATTTAAGTTTTTCCGCTACGTGCCCGGACTACATACGCAAATCGGGACAATCCTAAATGAGGTTTTCAAGGCCTCAGAAATACAAAATGAGTAAGAAAACAGGACAATAAAACATTGATCAAATAAGCTACCATTTGTTTTCTTTTCATTTGTTTTTTTTCTTTGGATGCAACTTATGCAGAATATATTTTTGCTTATATACTTTTTTCACTTAATTATAGATAAGCAATGCGTATATATTATCACTTTATATTGAACTCTAATATGAACTTATTTAAATTAATATAAACATCGTAGGCAGATAATTTTTGTTTTACAATAAAGAACATGAATTGGGACTTGAACTCATAATGTTACACTGTAGTTGGAATTGCGTTGTCTTAAACACTATATGTCCCCTTGGAAGTATATCATTATTTAAAGTAGGAAGGGCCTTTTACTTTTTAGGTCGTGACAAGGGATTTAAATTCTGAGCCAGTAATTAGTTGCTGTGATTTTGGTGGGTTAAATGATTAAGCTTTAGCTGACCTACCATTACTACACTTGACATTTTGATTAAAGTAGTTGGATCCCAAGATATTCTTTCAAGGGCACCTAAGAACTTCATTTATTTTTATTTAATTAATTAAGCACAATTACAATGTTTCTATCTTAAAAAGAATTGTTAGGCTACTAGATAGAGTTTGAAACTCCTACCGTCCCAATTTGAATTAACCTTCAATGAAGTTTTTATTGTCTCCAAATATACTCAAATAAATTAATTTTAAGGAAAGTGCACTTAGTCATTCATTTCTCACAAATCCAAAAACTATTATTATGGACAAGCCGCATGTAATAAAATTATTTTGTGCAATTTAACTGTTTTTCATAACTAATTGATTGAGGTTATTTGTAGTTCACCTAAAAAGAAATATTTATTATTTGATCCATATCTCGACATAAGTCCAAATGGAACAACACTTGAAATGACGATCCATGAAAAAACATAAATACTAAGATCACCTAAAGAAATCAGGTGAAATATATATTTTACCCATCCAACTTACGACCAAATCCCTGTTACACACCTGTTGATCACAAGTTTTATTTTACACACCAAACCTTTCAAAAAGTTTGTCAATTACACACTACTTTTGACCAACCTCTTTAATATTTAATGCGTTTGTTACACGCGCTTTTTAAAATTAAAAAACCAACGATTCTTTAATTAAAATAGCTAACCCGACCCTTTTCTTAAATCAAACCCATGAAAGACCCGACTCGGTTACTTAAAAACACCTATACGACCAGATTAACAAGCATAAACCTAATTTCAAAATCATGTTCTTCATCCATAACGTATGAAGCTAATCTGACGAGCACAAATATGCTAATTGTTGTTTCTTCTTCAGTTTTTTAGTTTAACATTCGCATTTAAGGTTGTTCAACCCTTCTGATTTAGATGGGTGGGTCGAAATAGTTAGAGTTTATTTGGGAAGAATGATAATGTATTGCACTTTAATTGACCAATTATAACCAGCTTCTAAATATTAGATGTGGAAGGTGAAGATTGGATTTAATTTTTCGGAAATTGTTTGCCACCTTTAAAGATGAAGAAGATGAAAATAATGGCTTTTAATAAGAGGGAGATGAAGAATTGGGTGTTATGGTTAAGAAAATGAGCCTATTTTCAGTAAATATCCATTTTAATTCATCAGTTCAGGCTAAAATAACTATTCACGCACCCCATTGGTCGTGTTTCACACGTCCTAGAGACTGATCAAAAGTAGTTGTAATTGACACATTTTTGAAAGGTTTGATGTGTAAAATGATATCCGTAGTAAACAAATGTGTAATAGAGATTTGGTCGTAAGTTGGATGATAAAATATGTATTTTGCCCATAAATTACACTTGATAACTTAATTTTTTTTTTTAGGTTTTTAATAACCATGCTTTTTTCCAATATATTAATATCACACATGTGCAAGAAGTGTGATGATTTGAAGACCTAAGTTTAGGTAGTAGCTAGCTGGCGGTAAAGAGTAATTAGCAACTATTAGCACATTGATTCACATCAAATTCTTAATTATTTATTATATCGGTAATCCACAAAAAGAATATTTTTCCTCTGTGTTTTTCTACCTTTCCTTAATAATTGACTTAGTGCAGATAGCATTCTAGCCTAACTATGCCAACATGTCAATTATACGATCCCTAAGGGTTTATAATTTATAGATTTGAGGATAGATTGGCTAAGCTATTTGTGCTAAACTGCTAATTAAAATGGTATTATAAGTGGAGGCAAAAAAGTCAAAAGTTGTTGGCTATCTAATTAATCTAGTCTAGGTTAAAAGATAACAGTCACAAAATCTAAAAGGTGTAGCATGCAACCTCTTCCGACTTTTTGGTAAATATTTTTGCATCAAATAATCTCTTGTATTGTTTTGTGTTTGCACTAATTTATAGTATTTGCTAATATGTAATGACTACAGTCTACAAGTTAAATTATTGCTTTTGATAAATATAGTTAAGCATAGGAAAATGAATGAATGTGAACGAGATCTTAATTACAATCGCATGGAGACAAGGTTCTGAAAAAACTTCTAACTGAAAGGACATGTTTTGCTTTAATAAAATAATGACAATAGAATATGAGTAATTAAAAGAAATCGTTTTACTCAAAATATTCATAGAATTGGTCACATTCGCCTTTTATATAAATTATGACTATTTGATTGTGCGAATGTTTGAGTTTCCATAAAAAAGGAAAAAATTATAAAAACCCTTTCTACAAAGCTGTATGGGGCTAAAATATGATTTGGCCATACGGAGCTGAGTGCGGTTTTTTTCACACTCATAAAATAGTGAGGGTACGACCCTCCCTTACGTTTCTTACAGCAAGGGCACAATATAGACGTAAGGATATAAACGGTGACGTATGTATATTAGACGACTCCTCTTTAAGGGCGTCACCGATTCAATGACGATGTAATTTTTGTAATGAGGCCCCACCTCTATATAAATGAGGGGCTTCCCTGTTGTGGATGGTCATGTGTTATTATCTAATAATACAACTTATATAATTTCTCTCTATCTCTCTCTATAATTCTCTATTATTCCCTCAACTGTGATCGTCGATTTTTTTTATAATTTCTTCATTCTTGCAAACATTCCTATACCATAATCACGCTGCTTCCATTTTGGGTTTATATATTTGATTAAGATTTACCCCTCTTATATTTTTTATTGTTAATAGCTCACAAAGTAACCAATAAATTTTGAGTCAAATAAAAGTTTTTCTACAACTATGGATTCAAATTGAGTCAAGTCGACTAGTCGAGTCGAGTATAATCTAATGTATTATCTTAATATAATAAAGTAAAGCTTTACACCACAATTTTTTAAAAGAAAGAAAGTGATGTGTGAAAATGAAAGAGGTGTTTCTTCCTTTGTCCTTCATTTAGGACCAACAGTATTAGGATTACCAAAGCCCACGCCTTTCTCAATTATTGACATCTCTAACCTCTCACTGTGTATAAACTGGTCCCACCAGTTTGTAATTTTATTTTTTATACATTATAAATAATCGTCAAAACTATTAAGTAGGCATTTGAATATAAAAAAAATGTAAGATTTGACAGTTTTTGAAGTTAAGCTTTTTAAATTATATTTGGATATATATATATATATATATTTCACTTAAAAAAGGTTATTCCTCCTTTTCAATTTGTGTGAACCTATTTGATTGACCCAAACTTTAAGAGAAATAAATTATTTTGAAATTTGTGATCCTAAGCAAGTAAAAAAGGGCTAAAATATTTGTGTGATTATAAAATTTTTTCATTACGGATAGTATTATAGGTTTAAGCAAAATTGTTATCAAATTTAGAAATGGCTCATCCTTTTTGGAACGAGCAAAAAGAGAAATAGGTTCTTCTAAACTGGATCAGAGAACAATTTTTTTTGAAGAAAATAGTAGTACTATTTATATTGCTACTTTAATTAATAAAACTAAAACTCATTTTACTTCCCGTCTTTTCACTCTATAGGTAGATATTTGAGATTTGAAACAAATTTGTAACAGGGAAAAAAATATTGTCACATACCAAAGTATCAATGTGATCATAAATATGTCATCATATTTATATGAATTAAAAGTGAATTAAAAATTTTAAAGTTGAATTTTGTTGAAATAAAATAAATTATTCTTTTTAAAATATATTAGTAAAAAATATAAATAAATTGATATCGAGAAAGTAGTTGGTTCTAATATATAGTCACATTTTTATGGCTATATATTTTCAGGTTTCTCACTTTTTTTTTCCCGATAAATGAAAAGTGAAAAAACTAACTAGGCGTTTGGACATAAATTCTATTTTTTTTTAAATTTAGAATTTTCACTAAAAAATTGAATTGAAGATGAAATTGTATTTGATTATAATTTTTGTAATATATTTGGATGCTTATTTTTCAAAACATTGAAATATGCTTTATACTCCACGACTTGTAAAAAATATCAAAACCATCCCAATTTTAATTATCTTACTTGAAATAAATAACCTTTTGCCAGATTGGGATGACAAAGGCAGCCGCACACTTTGGTGAGAAGAAGACGTGTGCGTTTTATGTTTTTGTGGGCAATTGTAGGTTAACAATAACAACAACAACCCAGTATATTCCCACAAGGTGCGGTCAGGGGAGGGTAATATGTAGACAGGCCTTACCTCTACCCGAGAGGGCAGAGAGGTTGTTTCCAATCGACCCTCGGCGCAGGGAAAAGAAAGGCAAACAAAAACAAAAACCGCATTAGTTACTCCAGCATACATCACATAAAAGTTATCTAAACATAAGAGACATAAATACCATAAATAAGCAGGCATGCAATGATATTAAAATAGTAACTACCATAAATGACTATCACAAGAGAACACAAACTAATCATCTATAGGCGGCCCTACCACGCCTCACCCACCCCGGGAAAGGAGTACGAAAAATCTAGAAGCCCTTATCCTACAACCCTGATACTAGACCTCCAGACTTTCCTATCAAGGGTCATGTTCTCGAAAATCCACATCCTGGCCATGTCCTGTCTAATTACCTCTCCCCAGTATCTCTTAGGCCTCCCTCTGCCTCGCCTCACCTCACAACGACCACCGCTAGCCGCTCACAACTCCTCACCGGGCATCGGGGCTTCTCCTCCGCACATGCCCGAACCACCGAAGCCTCGCCTCTCGCATCTTCTCATCCACTGGGGCCACCTCCACCTTCTCCCGAATAACTTCGTTCCTAATCTTATCTAACCCAGTGAGCCCGCACATCCGCCTAAGCATCCTCATCTCCGCATCATCCTCCGAACATGAGATTTCTTCACCGGCCAACACTCCGTCCTGTACGGCATGGCAGGTCTAACCACAGTTCTATAAAACTTCCCCATGTAGGTTAATAACTAATTGGTTATCTTATAAATTTTTTAAAAAATGGGGTAAATTTGTAAAATCAAAAACTAGAAAATAACATTTTCAATTGAAAAATTATTTACAAAATGCAATTTTAAGTGAAATTGAAAAAATTGGAAAGAGTTTGATTACCAAACATTGTTTTCAAAAAAGATTTCGGTAAAAAGGAAAATTTTATATGTCCAAACAGGCTCTAAAAAGTTATTTTAAAAAAAAGAAAAACTTATAAAAATGACGTTAAAAGAAGGAAAGACCAGAAAAGAAAAAAAGAAAGAAAAGTATAATTACAAGTAAGCTTAAAAATTGCAGGATTCACATTCAAAACTTTGAAAGTGAACCGCGGCTACACAACAATAATAAATTATAGTCCCACCATTACAACATTTTCACTCAACTTTCCTTTCATCTTTGTCTCACTACTTACTGTTACAAAATCTACAGCAATTTCTCTCAAAATCTTTCTCTTCTTCTCATCACATTCTCACTCATTTTGCACACCAAAAATGGACTCTTTCTCTCCCATTTCAGTACCAGAATCTTCACCAAAGCCACAGACTTTCAAGAAAAGCTTCGTAACTTCTTTAATGGAGGCAGCTACATTAAAAACCCCATCTTTTAAAGAAGATACTTACTTCATTTCCCACTTAAAACCCTCTGAAAAAAAAGCATTACAAGAGTTAAAAGACAAACTTCAAGCTTCTTCTAATGGAGTTGAATCTTTATCCATGTGGGGTATTTCACTTTTAAGTGGAAATGAAAAAGCTGATGTCATTCTCCTAAAATTCCTTAGGGCGAGAGATTTTAAGGTTTCAGATTCACTTCACATGTTAGAAAAATGTCTGTCATGGAGAAAAGAGTTTAATGCTGACACCATTTTGGAACAAGATTTAGGGTTTAAAGAACTTGAAGGGGTTGTTGCCTATATGAATGGCTATGATAGAGAAGGACATCCTGTTTGTTACAATGCTTATGGGGTTTTTAAAGATAAAGAAATGTATGAAAGGATTTTTGGTGATGAAGAAAAATTGAAAAATTTCTTGAGGTGGAGAGTTCAAGTTCTTGAAAGAGGTATTGACCAGTTGCATTTCAAGCCTGGTGGGATTAATTCAATTATTCAAGTTACTGATCTTAAAGATATGCCTAAAAGAGAATTAAGGGTTGCTTCAAATCATATCCTATCTCTTTTTCAAGATAATTACCCTGAAATGGTGGCTAGAAAGGTAAATAGTTTAATTTTGTTTTTCTCCTTACAGGAGTATTTTTTTTTTGTTTTCCAGTTCTTATTCTTGAGTAAAGTTTGTAACTTTTATGTTATTTTTTTTATAGATATTTATAAATGTGCCATGGTACTTCAGTGTGTTGTATTCAATGTTTAGTCCATTTCTGACTCAAAGAACTAAGAGCAAGTTTGTGATATCCAAGGAGGGAAATGTTGCTGAGACATTATACAAGTGAGTATTTTATTGCACTATTATTTAATTTTTTGCCTCACTAGTATATAAAATTTGGTTCCTTTTGTCCTTTTTGCTGTATGTCTCAGTAAAATGATCTTATGTAAACCTTCTGTTTTGTTTCTTTCTACATTTTCTTGTCCATTGAGGCTAAAATATTCCCATAAAAATGAGTTTATTGCAATGATGGTGTTAAGAAAGAATGTATATTTTGAAAATTTGTCCTTTTTTTATTTCAAAATTAACCATTTTGAGATACATTTTTGTTCTGGCCAGATTCATAAGGCCTGAGGATATTCCTGTTCAGTATGGTGGACTGAGTCGACCCACTGATCTACAAAATGGTCCACCAAAACCAGCTTCTGAGTTCTCTGTTAAAGGAGGAGAGAAAGTCAATATTCAAATTGAAGGAATTGAGGTGCGTTATTGTTTTTCCCATTTCGGTTATTTTTTTGAATACTCTCCTCAATAAATTGTCTTAGATGCACACTATAATGAAATTACAAATATCACTATCCTACATTTTCTACCTTAGCTGTGCATAGGACTAGTCTGCCCTTTTGGACAATATTTGGTAAAGTTGAAAAAAGAGTATTTTAAAGTTAGAAACTTTGTTTGGATATATATATATATATATATATATATAAAATCCTTGACCAATTTTTTTATTGAGAGTTGAAGTAGGCATACTCAATCATTTTGCCTTCAAATTGTAAACAAAACATTGACAAAATATCTGATTAAAGCAGATCTCAAATGAGGTCATTTTAACATGTAACATTATGACTGTCTTAAGGTGTTTGACCATGTTATGATAACAAGGTACAAAGATGAGTTCTTGATCATGTTATTCGTCAAACTATGTGACCATTCAATCCGAAAGTTCAAACTTTTAGAGATTGTAGTTTCATTTACTTGATTATAATCTTGAACATGCCCTCTGACGTGATGTTTATATATAGGCTGGTGCAACAATAACATGGGACATAGTGGTTGGAGGATGGGAAATGGAGTACAGTGCAGAATTTGTACCAAATGCAGAAGGCAGCTACACCATTGCTGTGGAAAAACCAAGAAAAATTGGAGCAAATGAAGAAGCAATTCACAACTCATTTACATCAAAAGAAGCTGGAAAAATGGTGCTTTCAGTAGATAACACTGCTTCTCGCAAGAGAAAAGTTGCAGCCTACCGATATATCGTCCGCAAATCTGCAACAATCTCAGGCTAAAATGAAGGAAGAAGAACAAAAAAAACTTAGCCTTTTCTTTTCTTGATTCACTTTATCTAGAGTTGTTTAATTAATCTTTTTGTTGATGAATGTATTATGGCAACTTAGTAGTAATATTATCTAAGTGATAGTGCGGTAGTATGAATGTATAAATGGTGGTATTATATTGCTTATTAGTACTACTAATATGAAGTGAAAAAGCATCTTAACTTTGCTAATACCACTTAATTGTGGGAATTTTAGTTTATAGTTTTAGTGTCATTCTTTTTCTTTTTGCTCATTTTGTTGATGTGGGTCAGTGGGTTCTTTATTTTTTTAATTTTTATTTTATTGTTGAGGTGTGGTCTTATTTTTTTTGCAGAAGTGGGTCAGTGGGTGAAGACTTTAGAGAGCAAAATGTCTAGGTTTGAAAAGGAATAGGGTTGGTGTGTTCTTTTTTGTTGAAAATTTTGAGTTTTATGGTCAGGCATGCTTTTCTGGGAAGTGTAAAAGAAGAAAAGTTTGGCCCCAGAAGAGTGGATGTGGACTGAACTCTGGAGTTTTGCTGGGGCATATCATATGGAAGATTTTGGAAGAAATTATTAAAGCAGAATATAGTGGGGTCAATAATAATAATCTGCTTGTGGTACACAGAAGATAAGAAAGTTTTTCTGTTGTCTCTTGTTAAAATTTTGCTTTAGATATTTTTTTAATCCGTGGTTTTCGGGCATTGCTTTGCGAACTTGATTAGCTGTATTCATCGGGTTCCGTTGTTTTAAGGCGGATGCACGGTAATTCTATAGGCTTTGGAGACGATCGGTTTGTAGTGCCGCTCTACTAGGACTCTAATTGGGAAAAACTTTGTTATCAAGCCTTTACTGGCCGGCTTCTTTAGATTTGCTTTTGTTTTGCTGAATATATATATATATAATTGAAAAACAGACTCATAATAGTGCTCCTAGATGGTTTTTTATTTTTTATTTTTTATTATTAAGTAAAGATTGACTATTTGACTTATTATTTTCCACCAGCAAAGATGTTAATAATGACAGAGTCATATGCAAGGATGGATTTAATTGAATTCACTTAGTCGGAATAGGGTAAATACAATTATTTGTACAATTTGGAATTTTGAATGCCCTTAATACAAGTGAAATTTAGGTTAAAATTTCAAGTATGGCATTTTTAACTTTTTTAAAATTTGCTTATCAGAATTTCTGGTTCGGCCCACTGGATGCCGATAACTCTGGCAATTAAGCCAATTTGTTCTATATTTACTCTTTTGATGAGCATGCATATTTGCTATATATTGCAGTTTTGGTGTGCAAAACTCTGCTTCTGTTACTGTTGTGTTTTTGTTGGGGTTACTGCAATGATGGTGTGTGCTTGGCTGTTTTTGATCTTATGAACTCTTTATGCTTGCCTTATTCTATGGTGTTACAGTTACTTTCTACAGACTCGAGGTTTGTCAGTTTTAGCCATAGGTTTTTCTGCCATTCATGATTTTTTAACTTTTACCATCACCTAAAGATGAAAGGTGAAAAAGAAAGAAACTCATCGACAGTGATATACGTAATTTGGACACAACTCATTTAATTCTTTTGAATGTGTCTCCCTATTCAGTATCCTTCTTTAAAGATTTTAAGGTACATTTGAAGTTGCAATGGTCATAAAAAAACAGGCCCCTACAGACTATGGATTTTTAAGCTTTATTAAGTGTTTTTTTTTTCTTTCAAAAACGTGTTTGTCCATGAATATTAGCAATTTTTTTTGAACATTTTTCGAAAATGAGTTTTTCAAAAATTTAAAAAGTGGGTTTGATCACTTTTTTAAAATTTTTGATTTTTCTTTTACCGACAAATGTGATGAACCGCCATGTCATCATGCCACATAGGTGCCAACAAGAGCCAGAAAATGCCACCCGAGGTTATGTCAAACGAAGGGCTTACATCCAAAGAACTATCTGCCACTGAGGCGAGCAAGGATGAATGGAGGTCCTGCCCGAGGACGTCTCGCTCGGTAAAGAGTGGGTGATGAAAATGAACGCGGGAATGGACATCGTGGAGATCTTTGGCCAACGTTTGGGTAATATGGAAGGCAGGGCACACTCTTGAAGAGATTGAAAGTATCTGAGATGACTTTGAGGGACGTACACAGACTGAGATAGAACTAAGTCAAACCATCACTGGCTTAGAGTGCAGACTCATGAAACCTTTGAGTACTATCGATACTACGAAGGCAAATATAGAGTCACTCGAGGAGCATGTTGATGCTGGCGTGACCGTATCAGCCAACAATGTTGTGGGGACAAGGGAGGCAAAGATCGAGGCTCCCAAACCCCCTGTGTTCCAGGTGTTCGTGATGCACAAGACATTAAAAACTTCCTTTGGCACTTGGAGTACTACTTCAGGCATGGCAAAGTGAGGGACGACGAAGCCAAGATTAACACTGGGATGTTGTACGTCTCAGAAACTGCCATGCTATGGTGGAGAAGGAAGATGGTCTATGTGGATAAAGGTATATGTACTATTAGCACGTGGGATAAGTTCAAAGTCGAGTTCAAGCGACAGTTCTTTAACAATGTCTTGTACGAGGCAAGGCGCAAGCTTATGGAGTTGAAGAAAATAGGGAGCATACCTGACTATTTCAAGGAGTTCACTACCTTTCTGCTTCAAATTAAGGGTGTTAAATGGGTGGGTTGGGCCGCTTCAGGTTGAAAAAAATAAAATCAGTTGGTTTCCAATCCGGACCGATTACGGGTTAATCTAAACCGGGATTAACGGGTCTGGGTCCATCCGAATAAATAATAAACCGTAAGGGTTACGGGCCCAAAGGCCAAACATGGCCGGATTAGTGATATTTTGTTTTGTATTTTGTATAACTATTATAGTTTAATATAAAGTAAAAATATAGAGAATACGATGAAGATGGAAAAAAAATTTCAGCTATATGTACTAAAGCCATAGTAACATAGGGTAATATGCTGCAGAAAACTCAACAGTAGCAATACAAAATTTATGTAAAAAAATTAAAATGACCTCCCAAGTAGTAGTTGTTAACATATAGTTTGGATTAGTACAATGCGCATTAGCAACTTCAGTTATTGGCAATCTATATTTGTAGCAACATTAAAAAAAAATATGTATGTTAATTCCATCTAGTAACAATTTCGTCATACGCAATCCATCCATTAGGCAACGGCCAAAATCCGGTTGATCATTACCAACGGTCTAAAACGTTTTAAGAAAAATAGAAATCTAGCCATTAAACCGGTCTGTGCTGGTCCACTTAACCGGTTCAATAGGAATTTTAGTTGACCGAGTTTGACCGGTTCGGTTAACCGGATTGATTTAGGTGAATGAACTAACCCCCTTAACCCCAGCCTACCTGCCTCCTAAGTACATGTCTGAGTCGGTTCGGGTTTTAACCGGTCTGGGCCGGTTCAAAAATGGGTCAACTAGGCCCGTTTGACACTTTACTTCAAATCCCAACCTGACCAATGATGACTTTTTTTCCACGTCATGGATGGGTTGCAAAATTGGGCTAAATAGGAGTTGCAACGCGGCAAGTCGCATATATAGACCAAGCCATAATGGAGGCCGAATCATTGATGGATTTTTGGCATAACAAGCATGACAAAGGCAAATGCAAGGAGACAAAGGTTAACAATGTCAAAGTCTAGGTGACTATGGCAATGGCAATGAGATACAACAATAATACTCCAAGACTCAAGATTACAAAAAGTCGAGTGGTCGTCAGGGCTGCGCTGAGAAGAAGGCACAAGCTGAGAAAAAGTGATGCTACATATAAAGAGGACCACACGGCTTCAGGAACTATCCTGAGCTAAAGAGCCTCAGCGCCATGGTCCGTGAATGTAAGGAGAAGCCGCAAGGAGAGAGTTCGAGAAGCGCACAATTTGGTATGATCGGATTATGTGATGCTATCACCAAGCAAGCTATCCAACCTATCGAGAAAGAAAATCCGTATGTGGATCTCACCATAATCAATAAGCCTGCTCGGACAATGATGGATACTAGAGCTACTAATAATTTCATCACCGAGGTTGCCGTAAAGAGAAAAATTGAAGCTTTCTCTAACCAGCTCTCACGTCAAGACTGTGAATACCAAGGTACAAAATGCTCGTGGGGTAGCTAATGTAGTTGGTGTCAAATCGGGAACTTGGAAAGGTATGGCAAGTTTTACCGTATCCGCAATGGATATCTTTAACATCATACTAAGGCAAGAGTTCCTTAGACATTGTTTATCGCTGCGAACTCCGCACCACTAAAAAATAGCGAGAGAAGGTTGCAATAGCTTTTACCCGATTTGTGGGTCGGGATCGAATCCACAGAGAGCTAGGATTAGAATCGAGTATCTATTTAGCTTAGGATTGCGTATGTGTTCTTGATTGGTCTTCTATTCATTTTTGGTTTTTTTATATTCTGTTATGATCAAAATACAAATTATAATTGCAACTAAATTGGACTAAGAGTAAATTGCTACAAGATGTATCTAATGATTTAAAAGGCACAAGGGTAGTGACCTTCACCTAGATGACTAATTGACGAGTAATTGCATCTAAGGCACGATTGATATGATTGGGAAAGTATGTTATAACCGTTGCTCAATACTACCCAATATACACCTCTCGCTAGAAAGAGTGGTTTTGCCCAATTGACTATCTCGAGACCAATTGGGTATACATATTTGCCCAAGCAACTAGGGTTCAAGTCTGGTAATTATTCTCTCGAGGTTTAACCCTTTAATTGGGACTATCAAATCTCTTGAGTCAATCCCAATTCTCTGTTGAGTTAGTTTTTGAGACTTAGGCTCTTTTTCTCAAGAAGAGCCTAAAGCAACTTAACACGAACTAGCATTTGCAACCACTAATTCATAAATAAAATCATAAGGATAACCTTAAATGATAACACCTATCAATTACCCATACTAGGATTGAGCCAAAACCCTAGCTAATGGGTCCAGCTACTCATGCTTGAATAAAATTAGAGAAAAAGATGAAGTGTAAGACATATTAATTAATTAGTGAAGTAGATACAAAGATTCAATGATTAAAACTAGGTAAAAGTCCCCAAAATGGATAAGAAATAACGTCTCACGAGCGCATCTACAATATTCTAATATCTGATATCCTAAAAATTGAAAAATATTCTATTTATACTAAGCTGGAAAAACTGGACAAAATTGCCCCTGCGGAGTCAGTGCGGACCGCAAAAAATGGTGTGCGGCCGCACTAGGCTCGTGAACCTAAAAGTTAAACTATTTGAATCCAGGCTCCGCGGACCGCACAGAATGGACTGCAGACGCAGAGGCTTCTAATGCGGTCCGCGCATAATGGACTGCGGACTGCACGTGCTCCATCTCTTGAAGTTGGCATCCCTCTGAATCTTCACACCACGGACCGCAGAGAATAGACTACGGCCGCGGTACCTTCAGTGTGGATCGCACAAAACCCTATGCGGATACATTGTCTTGGTTCTTGAAAATCTAACCCTCCGAATCTCCCTAGTGCGAACCGCACAAAGTGCAGTGCAGCCACACTAGGCATGTTTCTCCTGAGTTTCGTCTTGTCTTTGGTACTTGTGCAGGTTTCACTCCCTTTGAGACGATCTTTGATATCTTGTCACTTTGTTGATCAAGCTTGCAATAAAACACAACTTATTTGGGACTATTTTGTATGAATTTATAATCAAAGCATAAGCACAAATGGTACAAAATGCGTCAAAATTCCTTGTTATCAGTTGTCATACTTTGATCGACCCTACCTCAAATGACTTTTGTTTATTGAGAAAGAAGGAGCTTTCATGGTACCTATAGTGACTATGCTACATCGACATATCCAAGCAAAAAGAAGTTAAGAAACATTACCCAATCGAAATCTTTGAAAATCCCTCAAAATCACGCTCAAATCTGAGCTCCCAAGCTCTGGTTTTCGTAAAAATGGCTAAACCCTCTATTTTGAAATTTTATATTCTGCCCAGATAATTCCTTCTCCGCGAATGGGGAAGTCCCATCGCGTTCACGAAATACAACTTTGCTTGGCCCAGAATTCCTTCATCGCGAATGCGGAGCACAACTTTCTCCCTCCTGCACGAACGCGAGACCCACTTAGCGAACACGTAGGCATATAACCTCACAGCTTCACGAGTGCAGGATTATCATTGCGAACATGAAGTGTTAAGCTCCAACCAGCCCTAGCTCCTATTCGCAAATGCGAATAAGGAAACCAGAACTGGAGGCCTACTACATTTTCTGCAATTCTCTAAGTACAAAAATGACCCGTTGAACATCTGAAACACACCAGAGGCCCCTGAGACCTCAGTCAAACATGCCAACCAATCCTAAAACCTCATCAAACTTGTTCCAATCTTCGGAACTCTCAAAACAATATTAAAAAACCAAATTAACATCGGATTCAAGCCTAAGAACTCTAAAAACACTCAAATTACACTTTCGATCAAAAAGTCTATCAAACCTCGTCCGAATGACCTACAATTTTGCAAGCGCATCACATTCAACACTATGGAGATACACCAACTTCCAGAATCCCATTCCAACCCCAATATCAAAATCTCACTATCAAACGAGAAACTTAAAAAATTCAACTTTCGGCATTTAAAGCCTAAATAAGCTACGAACCTCTAAAACACAATCTGAATACGTCCCTAAGTGTGAAATCACCTAATGGAGCTAAGGAAACCGACGTAATTCCATTCTAAGTCTGTCTTTACACCGATCCGACTACGGTCCGAATTCTAAAGGGTAAGCTCTCATTTAGGGACTAAGTGTCTCAGAACACTTTGAAACTCAAAACCAAACATCCCGACAAATCAAAATAGCATAAAAAGTATGGGGAAAGTAGTTAATAGGGTATCAGGGCATAAATTATTAAAACGGCTGGAGGCAGACAAACACCATGATAAACACAAGACGAAAATAGGTGAAACAGATAATTAGCGGCACATGGGAACTCGTCACTTCACCTATACGCCACTCACATGGATTTTTATATAGAAATTAAGTTAAGGGTCCTTAATCCATTGACACGAAGTTAGACCCAACACTTACCTCGATCCATGCTACTTATTGCTTAATTACCGCTTTTCCTCTAGATTCCACCTCTAAGCTACTCGTATCTAGCTAGAATTTACTTAATAACATCAAATATCGCTAAAAGAATCATTTTCAATACATAAATTTCGGTTTACCAATATTTTCCCCATTAGTCAAAAAACGACTCCGGGCCCGTTTGGTCAAAACTCAAGGTTCAGACTAAACCCATTCACCCTCGAGCCCAAATATGTAATTAGTTTCAAAATTTGACCCCAAATCGAGGTTTAAATTCCATATTTGCAATAAACCCCAATTCTTCCAAAACCCTCTAATTCTACCATGAAAGAACAAGATTTAAGACTAGAAATCTAATGGTGATGGCGGAAATGAAAGAAACAAGTTAAAAAGTACAAACCTATAATTTGGTGTTGAATCCCCCCCTTCAAAAATCGCCCTAGGACGATTTCTAGTAAAAGAGATATAAAATTGCAAAAGTCCCATTTTTGGGTCTGTTTTAGAATCACTGGACATGCCTTCTTCGCGTTTGAAGGGCATATCATGATTGCAAAGCTAGCTTATGCGTTCATGAGATGAATTTGCATTTGCAAAGGCTTAGTTCCACCAGTCTACGCGTGCGCGAGCCACTTGCCACGTTCGCGAAGACTATACTTTCCTTCCCCCCGGTCCCAATGCTTCACGTTTGCGATGTCCTCGTCGCGTTCACGAAGGGTAGTGTCCCCAATGTTTCATGTTCATGACCACTCTATCGCATTCGGGTAGAAGAAAATCATCCTCAAACAACATTGCTCTTCACGTTCGCGAGAGTCCCTTCGCGAACGCGAAGAAGAAAACACCATATGACAGCTGAAGCCAAAACACCAGATTTTCCAAGTATTAAACATCCCTAGCCTACCTGAAGTCAGCCCGAGCCCTCGGAGCTCCAAACAAAACTTGCAAACAAGTATAGAAATATCATACGAACTTACTCGTGCGATCGAATCGCAAAATAACAACTAGAACTATGAATTTAGCACCAAATCGCATGAAATTCTTAAGAACACTATGAAATTCCTATTTTCACAACCGGACATTTGGATCATGCTAAATCAGTTCTGTTTCTCACTAAATTCCACAAAGAAAGCATAAATTTTATTTTGGACCGGTATCGAGCTCTAGAACCAAAATACGGCCCCAATACTAATAATATCAAACATTATACAAATTCTAAAACCCATTTAATTTTCAGTCTTTTAATTTTTTCATCAAAAATTCATTTCTCGAGCTAGGGACCTTGGAATTCGATTTCGGACATACGCCCAGGTCCCATATTTTTTATATGGATCCATTGGGGCTATCAAAATACTAGTCCGGATCCATTTACTCAATACGATGACCGAATTCAACTAAATCAACATTTAAAGACAAAAATTATTATCTTTCTAAACTTTTAACATAAATCTTTCTTGGAATGCGCCCGGACTGTGCATGAAAATCGAGAAGGAATAAGATGAGGTTTTGAAGGTCTCGAAAGACAGAATCGAGTTCTAAAACATAAGATGACCTCTTGGGTCATCACAGTGGACGAGGCTAAGGTACATGCTATCACCAGGAGTGGGAGGCACCTACAGGGTAACTTAGCAAAGGCCGCTCCATTGAGTGAGTTTCTAAAGAAGATCAAGCCATGGGTTTGGTTGGAGCATTATCAAAAGGCGTTTGAAGGCCTTAAGCCAGCTGTAACAGAGGAGCCAGTCTTAGTGTTACCTAACTTTTCCATGACATTTGAGGTGCATAGAGATGACTCAGACTTTTCCATTGGGGTGTCCTAATGTAAGATAAGCATCTCATAGCGTTTGATATCCACAAGTTAAATGAAACAGAGCATTGTTGCACGATGCAAGAAAAAATGACTACATTTTGCATTGCCTTCGTACATAACGACTTTATTTGATCTGGTCGAGGTTCGTAGTTAAGACCGACATTGTGACTACTAGCTACTTTCAGATGCAAAAGAAGCTCACACTAAAATAGGCTAGGTGGCACAATTTCTTGGTCGAGTTTGATTATGTGGTGTAGTATAAGCCAAGAAAGGTATCGTTGTAGCCGATGCCTTGAGCTGGAAAGTGGAGCTTACTGCTGTCACTTCAGCAAGTTGGTACATTCATGAGGATATAGAAGAAGGCATACAACGTGATCTAGCAGCCAAACATCTTATCGATTTGGCCAACCAAGGCAAGACGAGACATTTTTTGATAGAAGGATGTCTATAGCTTACCACGGTTTGGTGGGTCTACGTGCCTATGTTTGGAGACATTAGACGGTGAATAAATAAGGGAGAGTCATCACACAATATGGGCGGGTCATCCATGCCAACGTCGCACTAGAACTCGATTGAGTTAGTCTACTATTGCCCAACCATACATGATGACATAGAGTGTTATGTGCAGACTTATCTTATTTTTTAACAAGACAAGGTTGAGAAACAACAACCTGGGGAAATTTGGAGCCAGTACTAGCTGCAGAGCATATATTAGAAAGCGCTACTATGGAGTTTATCACTTGCATACTGAAGTCCGACGGTTATAGTACTATTATGATGTTCGTAGATAGATTTTCTAAATATGCCATCTTCATGCCTGCCTCACCAGGTTGCACAACCAAGGAAGCCGCCAAGCTATTCTTTAAGAATGTGGTAAAGTATTGGGGCTTACCAAGGCATATCATCAGTGATCGAAATACCCAGTTCATTGGAAACTATTGGAGAGAGTTGTTCGATATACTTGGCACAGAAATGCATTTTTCTACTAGTTTCCACCCATAAACGTAACATGTCAATGCCTACTGGAATGCTACTTGAGGTATTATGTAAGCGTCCATAATAAATATTGGGTAAGGCACAAAGACATCGCTCAATTCTTTTATAGCTTGTAGCAGAGTGAGTCCATGGGGCGGATACCATTTGAGCTAGTCACAGGACAACAACCACGAACTCCTTATCCATTACCAGTTGCGTTCGAGGGAAAGAGTTTGGGGGCGTATCATATGGCCAAAAGATGTGAGGAGCAACTTTACACTGTTAAGTCCTACTTGGATAGGTCAGCAAAGAAGATGGAGAAGTTTGCGGACCATAAGCGCCATCCCACAGATTATAGAGTTGGGACATGGTCATGGTGAAATGTAACCCAAGACAGTTCAAGGCACTATGATGAATGCATCATAATCTGATTCTCAAGTATGATGGGTCATTTAAGATCTTCGCCAATGTAGGAAAGATCTCATATAATCTTGACATGCTATCTTATCTTAAGATCTACCATGTCTTCCATGCTACCACCAATGATTATCACTGCCTCGTATGATCAGGAGATTCAGGCTATTATGGATTACTAGGCCAAGAGAAAACAGGGGCAAAATGGAATCGTGGTCAATGAGTACGAATCCAAGTCGGAACTTAATCCTGACAATGTTAGGATGTTTGAAGAGGGTCTTACCCACTCGGTGGTTTATGCGGGAAACCCATCCCATATTCTAGAGATCTCATAAGATATTAATCTCCTAGGGACACGGAGGATCTAGTGCCGCAGTTCGACATTTTATGTTTTGCTACCGAGAATGCGGCTCTTCGGGATGTTCCCTATATTAATTTGATGCATGAGGTGGCCGATATGGGCTTAAGAGTACGTTACACTTTTTCTTTCATATTTCTCTCATTTTTCTTGGTTGTATGGTTTGAACTTGTCTTCTCATTTTTAGACGTACATGGTGGAAATAGAGAGTATTCGCAGGGCTGACATTCAGACCAAGATTTCCTTGAAGATGTTGGAAAAGTATCGACTCTATAGCAACAAGTCCCGTGAGATGCACGAGTGGCTGAAGGCAAACCCTGGTGATTGGTCTCTTAGTAAGGAGTTGGAGAAGAGGGATCAGGAATTGATGCAGACTATTCGTAGTAAGAGTGCACTTAAGGAGAAACTTTGTGCAAAAGACGAAGTGCTTGAGTTGGACAAAAGGGTTGCTGCAGAGTGTGAGTATCTTCAGGGGAAGCTGAGGTCGATGCAATTTGAAATGGGCTATAATCTTATTAAGGTCGAGGCGATGAGTGCAGAGTGGATGGGATAATTGACCGAGTTGGAGAGAATCGAGAGTGCTTGGTTTTCAACTTCGGCAAGGGTGGAGGCCCAGATAAGACTATCCAAATCCTCCAATCCAAGCAGGAATCGGAAAGGGCGACAACCACGCTAAGGGAGGCGAGGCTTGAGGAACGCATTGGTGAGATCGACCGGGAAGCATTGATCTTGGGAGATCGGGTTTCCGCTCTAGAGACCAAAAAGGAGAAACTGTTGGCTCAAATCGAGTCTTCCTCTGCCACTATTCCCCACCACTTTCACGAGCTTTGGGCTCTTGAGAAAGCCCAATAGGATATATATATAAGAGTTTGTGGGAGGCGGGCAATGTTACCGAGGCCGCATATGAAGGAGCACCCGCGGAGGCACGAGAGGCTCGTGTCAATTGTAGATATGACTCAGCGATGCCAAAAGCTAATGAGGGAGTGGGTGCCGAGGGAGGATTTCCTAGAGATGGTGGTGAAGAGGGTGGCAATGATGACGCCGTGTGAAAAGATAATTATTTTTTTCTTTTTTCGGACTTGTCTTTTTTTTCCCCCCCCATTGTTTCTCTCTCCCTTTTTAGACTATTAATTCAAGGCGCATGTAATCTGCGACTGTTTGGGTAGTTACTTTGTATAAAGAGGATATTTTCATTGTTATATGCCTTGTACTTTTTTTTTTGCTTTTCATGACTTCAGTGCGAAGAAGATTTCCGTATGACAAGTTCCCTAATTCTTTGAGACTTTATTGTCATTCGGATTGAATTGGATCTTGATGACGGATTTTGTTGGTGGGATGGTGCTTACGAACGTGTTGAGATGCTACCCCGTCATAGTCCAAATGGTATCAAACTCTTTTTCTTTTTCTTTTTAGAACGATCTTAGCCATAGGGGTGTTACTTTTGGGCTTATATCGAAGCATTATCCCGTTGTGAGTCCCAGTCTTTCTTTCGCTTTCTATTTTGTGATGGCTCTTGGCCTTAGGAATAATTTGAACTTTCTCTTTGGCGATGGCTCTTAGGCTTGAGGATTTTATTTTGAATTTTTGTTAAAACGTTAACCTGTCGTTGTCCGATCGAGGTCGGACTCTTCTTTCTGGAGAAGGCACTTGGCATTTAAGGGTGTTATTTCAAACTTTTATTAAAATATTAACCCATCATCGTTCGATCAAGGTCGAACTCTTCTTTTTTGTGAAGTCCCATGGCCTTAAGATTGTTGTTTTGGACTTTTATAAAATTATTAACTTGTCATTTTTCCGATCGTGGTCGGACTCTTCTTTTTGGCTAACGCCCTTGGCCTTAAAGTTGTTGTATTGAACTTTGGTCAAAATATTAACTTGTCATTTGTCCAATCGAGGTCGGACTCTTTTTTATGACGAAGGCCCTTGGCCTTAAAGGGTGTTATTTCGAACTTGTCAAATTATTAACCTATCATTGTCCAATCAAGGTGGTAATCTTCTTTTTGGCGAAGGCCCTTGGCCTTAAAAGGTGTTATTTTGAACTTTTTTCAAAATATTAACCCATCGATATTCGAATAAGGTCGAACTCTTCTTTTAGGCAAAGGCTCTTGGCCTTTAAGGGTGTTATTTCAAACTTTTATCAAAATATTTACCCGTTGTTGTCTGATCGAGGTCGGAATCTTATTTTTTACGAAGGCCCTTGACCTGTAAGGGTGTTACTTCAAACTTTTGTCGAAATATTAACCTGTTGTTATTTGATCTAGGTCAGACTCTTTTTTTTGGCGAAGGCCCTTGGCCTTAAGGTTGTTGTTTCAAACTTTTTTTGAAATATTAACCTTTCGTTGTCCGATCGAGGTCAGACTCTTCTTTTTGGTGAAGGCCCTTGTCCTTAAGGTTGTTGTTTCAAACTTTTATCGAAATATTAACCTGCCGTTGTCCGATCGAGGTCGGACTCCTTTTTATGGGAAGGCCCTTGGCCTTAAGGTTGTTGTTTCAAACTTTTGTCAAAATATTAACTTCTTGTTGTCCGATCGAGGTCGGAATCTTCTTTTTGGCGAAAGCCTTTGGCCTTTAAGGGTGTTATTTCGAACTTTTGTCAAAACAATAACTTGTCGTTTGTCCGATCGAGGTCAGACTCTTCATTTTTGAAAAGGCCCTTGGCCTTAAAGGGTGTTATTTTGAATATTTATCAAAATATTAACCTGACATTGTCCGATCGAGGTCGAACTCTTCTTTTTGGCGAAGGCCCTTGGCCTTAAGGTTGTTGTTTCGAACTTTTGTCAAAATATTAACCCGTCGTTGTCCGATCGAGGTCGGAATCGTCTTTTTGGCAAAGGCTAAGGTTGTTGTTTAGAACTTTTGTCGAAATATTAACCCGTCATTGTCTGAACGAGGCCGGACTCTTCTTTTTTGGTGAAGGCTCTTTGCCTTTAAGGGTGTTATTTCAAACTTTTGTCAAAATATTAACTCGTCATTGTCCAATTGAGGTCGGACTCTTATTTTTGGTGAAGGCCCTTGGCCTGTAAGGGTGTTACTTCGAACTTTGGTCAAAATATTAACATTTCGTTGTCCAATCGAGGTTAGACTCTTCTTTTTGGCGAAGGCCCTTGGATTTAAGGTTGTTGTTTCGAACTTTTGTCGAAATATTAACTTATCATTGTACGATCAAGTTCAGACTCTTCTTTTTGGCGAAGGCCCTAGGCCTTATGGTTGTTATTTTAAACTTTTGTCGAAATATTAACCTGTCCTTGTCCGATCGAGGAAGGTCCTTGGCCTTAAGGTTGTTGTTTCTAACTTTTGTCAAAATATTAACCCGTTGTTGTTCGGTTGAGGCCGGACTCCTCTTTTTTGCGAAGGCCCTTGGCCTTAAAGGGTGTTATTTCGAACTTTTGTTGAAATATTAACCTGTCGTTTGTGCGATTGAGGTCAGACTCATTTTTTTGGCAAGGCCTTGGTCTTAAAGGGTGTTATTTCAAAATTTTCAAAATATTAACTTGTCGTTGTCCGATCGAGGTCGGACTCTTTTTTTTGGAGAACACCCTTGGTCTTAAAGGGTGTTATTTCGAAATTTTATCGAAATATTAACTTGTCGTTTGTCCAATCGTGGTCGGACTCATCTTTTTGGTGAAGGCCCTATGCGTTAAAGGGTGTTATTTCGATCTTTTATCGAAATATTAACACGTTGTTCCTAGTTTTTGGAGAATCGAGTATCCTTTGGGAGAGTCCATATTCTACTCGACCTCTGTGATTCTTGGACGAGTCCCAGTTTGCTTGATTTTGTTTGTGTCAGAGAGTAATGTCGGGGAGTATGAAATGTTGCTATATTGCTCGCGTTCGTTTTGTGCGTACATTGGAGTTTCCTTGTCTAATTTTTTGCTTTCCAGTCCGGGGATGTCATTGATGGGCGATATTTCGGTTGCTTTGTAGCAGCTTCCCACTCTCCGGTTGAGATATTTCTTTGCTCGCTCGCCTGCGCTTGTGTTCTTCTTTAGTCAAAGAGCAGAAGGTGAGTCAAAATGATATTCTCCTTACACCGATCCCATGAGCTAGTGAAAGTGGGTGGATTTGTAACGTTTCTCATTTTGCCTGGTGTTTCAATGGTTGATAGGGCGATGAATTCTGGATCTAGAGATTGTATTCAACTCTGTTTCCCCTTCCACGTGGTTCTTTTGCCCTGCGTGGGTTGGGCTTTGCCTTAGCATTCTTTTTGGTGGGTAATCGTGTTTCCGATTTTGATATGGAAGATACTAAAAAATTTCACTAAGAAAACCCCACAAACGGCACCAAATTGTTTGATTCAAAAGATATTGGAACCTTTTTGAATAAATCAATTAAAGAGAATGAATGAGTAAATCTTAGCTAAACATAATAAACTCCAGATCAATAAACTAATTAGAAAAATGATACATAAGATGAGATTGAGGTAACCAATCTTATTGAAACTTTCTATTGTGGCTCCCATTAATCAATGGAGGAGACCATTTTATCTATTCGCTTGAAAATTGCTTCGTTCTTCTTTTTAGTGTGAAGATTATAGAGGAGAGAAAAAGGGAGAGAGAGAGAGAAGTGAGAAGCCACCCCGTTTTACTGAAGGTTTTACCGCACTATATATAGTTATGGAATCTTTGCTATGCACTTGATTTGACGCTCTTTTACACTATAGCTGCCTTGGTCATCCCTTGAACATTGTTTCTTCGGACTCGGCGGATATCGTAAGTACAGGATATGGAATAAACCATATCGTCTTTCGGTACCTCGCCGCTTGAACGAGATGTCGATCAGCTTGGCCATAGCGGTCAGATTTTAACTAATACAACATCTAAGTATAAAAACTACGAAATGAAGGCAATAGAAAATGAACATGAGCCGAATCCTATCTGATCTGTGTTGGTTGATATCTTCATGCAAGAAAGGAAACAAAAGGAAACTAGAACTGAAAGAATACTTATAGGCAATAAATGCATGTATTAAACTTATATGTGATGTACCTTTTGCAAAAAAAAAAAAAAAAAAAAAAAAAAATATATATATATATATATATATATATATATATATAATCATGAAGAATTGATAAATAGCAGTTACACTAACAAAAATATAGTACAAGTGAGACAGAGATTTATAATATTGTTTGAAAAAGTTGTGATTTTGTTTTCATATGCTGATATCAACCAAAATTGAGAGCATCTTATTAAGTTGTGAGACTAGAGCGTCTTATACAAGTGAAATTCGTTTCAGCATCATCAACTCAACTTGTTCAAAATAAATGGTTTCTTCCATTAAAAATATCAGGTAACCGATGCAAAAATAACATGATTTATTGCATATAACGTGTTCGATTAATTTTCCCCTTAAAATTGTGTATAAGCCAAGTTTGGCAGAGGAGGAAGGTAGGGGCAGTACTGGCTCAGTCTGGCTGGGAGCGACAGGCATCCTCTGGTTTGGGTTAACTTAACGTCTACGTTTGAGAAAGACAGAGCCCTCTCATTTACTTATTTTACCAAATCATGGGCCATTCCGTGCACTTATCTAATTATTTTGCACTCGAGAATCTGTACCATTTTTGCGCGTCCAGCAACTCTCAGCTCCCTTACCCTAGTTCCAAATGGAATACTCGTACTTTTTTCATTTTTTTGGTAGTAGATACTTTGCTAAGTCTTAAGCAAACAAGACCATTCATTCAATTCTCAGTACTTCACGTATTGTGAAAAGAAAAAGGGAAAAAAGACCTACCAAAAGATAGATATTTGTTTGTCTAGCCAATCCTTTTTTAATTTAATTTTAATAGAAAAACCAAAAACAATTATCAATGAGCTAGAAATGATTTGTTGGCGAGGGAACAACTCAGAATCAATAGCAACAATCCGAACTAGTTCGAATACTTAGTTTCTTAGGGATCGTTTGGCTCCAGGAATTAGGTGGGTTATTTCGATACAATTTTTTGAGAATTTATCTCGTATTTGGTTAGAGGTATTAATTAAATTGGTATTACTTTTATATCAAAATTATGGTATAACTTATCCCATATAAAAAGTGAGATAAGTTATCGAGGTTTTAATACTAGTTATAATCCCAAATTTATAATAATGGACACCTAATTTTGAACCACGCGACCCCTTATTGTTTAGACTGGCTTTAGTGTATGTTCGCTGCACGTGTACTTAGCGTCAATCAATAAAATATGAGAACATAAACATAGCGAGTCTTTCTTGAGTGTAATAAAAAATGTACTGCCATCGAGGAAGATCGTAGCGGGTCTTCGATTTGCTCCCCGAGGTATGCGTTTTCCACCCAGATCTGATCTTTACTTCGTGCTATCCCGAACTCGAGCTCGGGGTTCTGTTCAGACTTCAGCCCTCAAAATTGATCTCTCCGATCTCGACTGTATACAGATAGTCCCTGTGTTTCTTAGAATGATATGATATGAAACGTTTGAATTCTGAAGCCCTTTATGATTGCACCACTTTTATGACGTAAGTGTTGAATCGAAGCGTCTCGTCGGTTATCTTTCCCAAAAGCAATAAATGCACGTCAGAGCCGATCGACCATCAATACTAATGAACCCTTGCCGCCTTCCTCGATATATACTTGTTTTTTCCTCTCACTAAGGACTTTTCCACCTTGCAACACCTCGTCGGTTCATTCATTTCTTCCTTCTTTTTCTACAGCATTCATGGCAAAAACTTCCAAATCTGTTCCTCAAAGGGAATTCTACTTCTACTTCCCGTCCGGTCGGTGGTAAACTGCCGACTCTTCACGAGAGCGTACCAGGCAAATTTTCCTAGTCGAGAACCCTCCCGACGTTGCCGGCCATCTAGAGCATGCATCGAGGTACATAAGGTAAATTGAGGAAAATCATCTCGATGCTATGAGGATGGAGTGTAAACGGGGAGAGAAATTTGTTTGGCAAATACCTTCTCGATGGGAAGACATCACAACTTACGTTGATGGGTTTCTGAATGTATACACATACCCTTTTATGTTAGGTCCCCTCCACCCGCTCATGCTCGAATTCTGCTGAAGATAGCAACTAACCCTGGGCTAGATTTATCTGTCCTTTTGGTGGATCGTAATAATGATTAGATTCTTCACCGAAAAAGCCGGGCTAGCATTCACCCTTAGCCACCTCATTCGATTATATTGACCTTAACATTTTCGAGGTTTAATCAAACTCCAACGTCGATCAACCAAGTCCTTCTTTGCGAATAATGATGAGGCAAGCATCAAGGTTGGATGAGCCCGTTCATCCGGGTGAGGACCGTCGATATTATTCCCGAGAAGTTTTTGTTGTTCCCCAAGGAATAAAATTTCGAACGTGAGTGGAATTATTTTAGTTCTTTTCCATAAATTTTGCTAAACTTTGCATAGCGGTTCCATGGCTGCGTAATATGATCCTCAACCTCGAGGACTGGGTTCGCAAACTAGCTTCTATTCACCATACGACAAATGCAAATGGTGTAACTTGTCAAAGGGAAAGTGGGAAGCAAAGTATCACGGTGCGTACCATAATGTTTCATTTCTTTATTAAGAATATCTTTCTTCATGTGACCTGATTCCTCTATCGCAGGTATTAGTGAGTTCTTTGAGATAAGGCCGCCCCCATCTGAGGAGGAAGCAGGATCTTCGACTCCAAAGCCAAAGGAGGATAGCAAGAGAAAGAGGTCCAAGAAGAGAGAGGACACCGAAAGCCAAGCAAAGCCCACTCAGACGTGCAGGAGAAACATCGTCATCAGTGTGGACGTTGACTCGGCCCACCGGTTCATGGATGCTGATGGTAATGAGATGGAGGTTTCGATAATGGTGACTCGAACCAGGAAATCTTCCGAGGCTATCAAGCCTGCTGAGTTTATGACCCCTATCCTTGAGGAAGGAGTTTTAAATGAAAATTAGGGATGAAGGCCCTTCATTACCCGGTGCGACTACTACTTTTCAAACTTCTAGTAATACTCCAAATGGGGGCGAGCTTCGAAGCTCTTTTGCCTGAACAGAGCCCCTCGGGTGATCTCTCTAAGGCCATGCCAACAGGCCAACCCTTGTAGTTTCTAGCCATCTTCGAGGATACCATTAGGGATGCTCAGAATGTAAAGATGTTCGAGCTCGGCGGAGTCCTGAGTGAAAATTGCCCCTTCCGAGGTTACTTGCCGGGGTCGATGAGGCCAAGCCAGAAGATGTAATGTCAATCTTTGAAGAGGCTCATCGTCTTTGTTTAATTGTAAGTTTTTAGCAGCCCTGATATTTCTCCAATGCCATAATTTTCTTCTTCTATCTAATTAATTATTCCTTTCCTTTGTGTAGGCCTTTAACAAATTGAAGACCGAATTGCACCATTATGAAGTCGAATTGCGTAGGGCTTCGAATGAAGAGAAAACACTTAGGCTTCTCCTTGACAAAAAAGAGGAAGAACTGAAACATCTCCGATCGGAGTTGACCGAAGCTCGTGAATACGAGAGTGAGTTAGAAAAGTAGGTAATATCTGTTTTGAAAAAATACGGACTACCTCTCCCATCTTCAAAGGCTAATACTTCAATGTCTCAGTTGCAGCAAAAGTTTGATATAATGGGGAAGCTCCGGGGTGATAACAATCAAGTTCGAGCTGAGTGCAATAAATGGAAGGCAAATATGGATGCCCCTCGTTGTAGCTAAAAGTGATTCACTGGTGAAGGTATCATCCCTCAAGGTTCAACTTTGAAAAGGTCAAGGGAGCAACTTGGTTCAAACTGGGAGAATAGCTGAGCTCGAGGCTGGTCTTGTGAAGGCCAAGGCTAAAGTTGTGGAAATCTGGGCCGAGGCCAACGTAATACAGGCCAAGGCCAATAGGACAGTGTCTACCAATTTGAAAGATGTTGCCGATGCTCAGATGGAGGTTAGAGAGGCTTCCGATTGAGAAACAATAAGCAATGACTATGTTGCCAATTCACGCTAAGGGATTTGATCTTTTCGAGGAGATAAAGAAAGCTAATGCAGATGAAACTTATGCCAAGTTTATGTTTTCCTCCGACGATGATGATGATGCCGGGGATGATGATAAGGAGGGGTCTGCCGAAGAAGTTATCCCCGGAGAAGAGGCTGGTCCTGGTGAAGCGACATGTCCGGGGGGAATGCCCCTCTAAAATGGCTATAAACGTTTCCCTCTTTCGACTAAAAGACTTGGTAAAAATTTTGTATGGCTTAACATGTCCTTTTGTGTACCCATACCCGTTTAGGTTCTTTGAAGGTTTGATTGATTTGAACCTCGCTTGTAATTTGATATGTAACATTTAATCGAATACCTCTTGAGGTTTTTACGAAAGTTATTGTTACCGAAGCCTTCACATTATTCAGGGCTGAATATAGCGAAGCCCCTTATAATTTGCTTTTGCCGAGGGTAGCCTGAATTAATCAGTTTTTGAAGTATATTAAGACCTTTTAGTGTTACAGTGGAAGTTGGACATCTCTGATCCACATTATTTCGGCTGTAGCCTTTTATATGACCATAGTCCTTTATATGACCGTAGTCTTTTATATGGCCTTGGCCTTAATATCGAGTGAATGCCTCTTTGAGGTATTTTGAGCTCGAATGTGACTCTTTGAGGTCTTATAAGTTTTAGTGTGCCTCTTTGAGGTCTTATAAGCTCGAGTGTTTGATGAATCGATGCATCAATTGTCGATGACAGTCCTCGAGTATTCGGGTGTATATGGGGTTTTGGCCCTTGAGCCATTAAATGTTAAAATAGTAGACTTCTATTCGAGGCACAAAGTGTTTTGGTATAATAAAAATGCTTCTTCAAATAATTGATACATGCGTACATATTTTACCATTGGGGGCTCGACTATTCTATGTGGACACGGGCCCATCACGACATTCCCCTATCGAGGCCCTACTTAGATTGAATTGCTTTCTTTGAGAATGCATCCATACATCCTCCTGGGGTTGGCCCCCCCAATGTTCGAGGTTGATTGAGAAGAAGTGTTGATACTTTGTTGAATATTCCTTAGGTAGCATATAAGTATTGCCTTGTTAAAAATATTGTTGGTAAAACCCATTTGGGATCAAACCCGGTCTAAGGGAAAAAGAGTGCAAGGCATGCTTTAAAACCCAAGGTCTTCGAGCTAAAAGGTGCCTCGATGTTTCCAATCAAACATCTACTAGGAGTTAGTTTTTAATACAAATGGAAAAAAGGTAGAAGGTCATACCTCAGCAGTAAGAGCGTTTGAGCAACGATACATTCTAATTATTTGGTAGTTGCTCGCCTTCCCTTGTTCTAAGTTTGTAGGATCACTTTCCTATGGCTCCTTGGACACGATACGGTCCTTGCCAATTGGGTCCTAGCTTTCCTTCGTTTGGGTCTCGAGTGTTGAGAGTGACCTTCCTTAGGACTAGGTCCCCGACTCCGAAATATCAAAGGTTCGTCCTTCTGTTGTAATACCTTTCCATAATTTATTTTTGCACGGCTATTCAAATTAATGCGACCTCACATTTATCATCTAGTAGTTAGAGAGAAGTGTTCATAGCTTCGCGATTTGAGTCTTCGGTGGCATGCTGAAACCTGACGATAAGTTCCCCGAGTTCGACTAGGATCAATGCTTCAGACCCGTATACCAAAGAAAATGGGGCCTCCCCTGTGCTTTATTTTGATGTCGTTTGATATGCCCATAGGACTTCGGAATATACTTATCTCCATTTCCCCTTTGTATCATCTAACCTTTTCTTTAAGTTTTGAATGATGGTTTTGTTCGTGGACTCGGCCTGACCATTTGCATTTGGATGGTAAGGCGCTGATAGAATCCTTTTGATTTTATGGTCCTGAAGGAATTTTGTTAATTTGCTGCCGATGAATTGTTTCCCATTGTCACATGTTATTTTGACAGGTATCCCGAGCCGACATATGATGTCGTCCCGTATGAAGACGATGATTTCTTTTTCTCTTAAGAAGTAGTCAGACATAAACACAATAGATTTAGCTTTACCCAGCTCCATTGTTAGGGGTCGATGATGTCCATCCCCTATTTCATGAATGACCATAGGGATATTACAGTTTATGTAAGATATTGACTTTGGTCGACTCTCTTAACTTAGACCTCCAGTTATGAACTAGTATTCCAAATCATCTTCAAACCTCTCGATACCCAAACTATGTCATGGCCCAAAACTCAGGGAGTGCAACCGGTGCTCAGCCGAGTGAGCTCCACCGAGAAAACCTATTATATACTTTCTAATCAAACTCCCTCATGAACAAAGAGAAGATATACAACAACAACAACAACAACTACTACCCAATAAAATCCCACGGAGTGAGGTCTCCTTATCCCTACCCCGAAAGGGCAGAGAGGCTATTTCCGAAAGACCCTCGACTCAGAAAAAGAAAAAGGTAAAGAGAAGAAGACAATTCATTATTCACTTCACTCGAAACCATAATAGTAACAGAAGCATAAAAACCAACAGATAAATGACATGCAATAACAATAACTAGAAACTAAGGCCCGATGCTAAGATAGATCAAGGATAAAATGAATTCAACTGTGAGCTATCTAAGATCAATCCTAATCTCACCCCGCCTCAACCCCGGAATGAAGTGTGCAAGGCTCCACTACCCCTACCCTACAACCCTAATGCTTGACCTCCATACATTCCTATCAAGGGTCATGTCCTCAAAAAATTGCAGTCGGGCCATATCCTGCCTGATCACCTCTCCCCAGTACTTCTTAGGCCTTCCTCTACCTCTCCTCGTGCCCACCAAGGCCAACTGCTCACACCTCCTCACCGGAGAATCAAGGTTTCTTCTCCGCACATGCCCGAACCATCTAAGCCTCACTTCCTGAATCTTGTCATCCACAGGAGCTACGCCTACCTTCTTCCGGATATCCTCATGATTCATAATCTTGTCTATCCTAGTGTGCTCGCACATCCACCTCAACATCCTCATCTCTGCTACCTTCATCCTCTGGATATGGGAGTTCTTAACCGGCCAACACTCTGCCTTATACAACATGGCCGGTCTAACCACAACTCTATAAAACTTACCTTTGAGTAACTATGGTACTTTCTTGTCACAAAAGACTCCCGATGCAAGCCTCCACTTCATCCAGCCCGCCCATATACGGTAAGTGAAGTCCTTGTCGATCTCACCGTCCCCTTGGATCATCGACCCAAGATACTTGAAGCTATCTTTCTTGGGGATGACCTATGATCCAAGCCTCACGTCAATGCCTACTTCCCTCGGCTCAGCGCTAAACTTGCATTCCAGGTACTCAGTCTTAGACCTGCTCAATTTAAAACCCTTAGACTCGAGAGTCTGTCTCCAAACCTCCATTCTCTCGTTAACACTGACCCTCCTCTCGTCAATTAGAACTATGTCATCAGCAAATAACATACACCATGGCACATCCCCTTGAATATGGCATAAAGAGAAGATATAATCTCATTAATTAGACAATATGGAGATCATGTATACAATATCAAATCATTTTCTTTAGTTACTTCATTTTAAAATCTCAAAATACACACATTTTCATAATTTGAATTGTGGAACAAGTGATTCAAACATAACATAACTTGTTTGTCTTTATCAACATCAATATACAACCCACATCATGTTTATGGAGCCTCTAATAAATAAAAAGAGTACAATAGAAGTGTCGGCAACAAGGCTCCGCTTATACCGCAAAACATAATAATAAAAGTGAGCAAAATATACATGACCCCGGAATAAAGTGGGGCTCACCAAGTCTGTTGGGAAGAGAGTATACCGCTATCGCTGATCAACATTGCCTGCTATAGAACCACCTGCATCCATTTAAAGATGCAACGTCTCTAAAAAAAGGAAAAAAGGAACGTTAGTACTATCGAATAGTACTAGTATATATGAATAAACACCCTCTCAAAAGAACGAAAAATAATGCAGGTAAAGACAATTATAATATCGGTTAAAGCCTTAAATAATTACCAAATATCAAATTAAGGATAAGATAAGTTTTCAATTAAATTTTCATATTTTAAGTTGGAAAATCTTTAGTACAGATATATCACTATTCACCATTCCGCTAACAATTTCCAATACAGTCACCACTATATGTGCGGTATAGCGTCTGATCAGCTAGGCAATCTCATGTGAGACATCAATCACAATCACTATTTCGATTTTAATATCCAATATAGTCATCATCATGTGTGCAACATGGCATCCGATCACGACCCGATTGGCTAGGCCCTCTCATGTAAGACATCAACCACAATCATAATGGGATTTGAATTATAATTTCCAGCAAAATCACCACCATGTGTGAGGTATTGCATCCAATCACGACCCGATTGACTAGGCCATCTCTTGTGAGACATCATCCCTTTTCTATCTATCATTCTATTCCTACTTCTTGTAGATCTCTTTATTTTCTTATTAGCACTAGTGGTCACAATTATATATTTCACTTGACACGTTGGTCGTGCTTTCTATTTAAAATTCATACTTTTTATTTCGCATTTCATGTTCCCTATTTCACGCACCCCTTTTCACTTTCAACCATCATCATGGGTTTTTAAAAATAAGAAATTTATATTCAAGACATAGTACACATATGAGCAAATAAGAGTCGTAGGCACATTAAGATTTCTTATACAATTGTTATTAGCTTTCATTTGAAACAAAACTTCAAATCAATGCATTTAGACTTTCAACCTATACTTTGAACGCATTCTAAAATAGTAGTACAATATAACACGAGCATTTGAATTATATACTGATCATGGATGTCTTTTGACACAAGTTTAT
Source organism: Nicotiana noctiflora (assembly GCA_032618575.1). Taxonomy (NCBI): domain Eukaryota; kingdom Viridiplantae; phylum Streptophyta; class Magnoliopsida; order Solanales; family Solanaceae; genus Nicotiana; species Nicotiana noctiflora. The sequence goes on along the minus strand of JASVEL010009569.1, from coordinate 79,963 downwards.
CCGGGACAATCAATTCACAATGAGAAACTCGAGACTTACATGGATATTGTGGGGTCCAATTTTAAGAGAAGAGTTTAGCAAATATACCTCAATTGGGATTCCTTAATCTCTAAAATGTTCCGAAAATTCTTAGCACTTTGATTTATTTTAGAAATATAACAAATTGAACAAAAATTAGGAAGATGATTATGGTTCTAGTTCATTTGAGCATTTTATCAAATACTAGGTGCACACTAAAGTTTCAAGGCCCTTTTTTGGAGGAATCCATCATCCCACAACCATTTCTTACCATTTTTAGCTCACAATATTCCTACATCCTTTGATAATACATGCAAGCAAGATGAACAACTTTCATGCACATGAATTACCTTACCAATTACCAATTTCCAGTGAAATTTCAAAATGAAGAGTTATGGTGTAGAAACTTACCTCTTGGGATGAAGAGATAGTGAGTTTTCCTTGTTAATATTCCAAGATTTAGCCAAAGATTGATGACAATACTTTGAATCCCTGTTCTCACACTAGAACACCTTCCTCTCTCTCAAAAACATAATTTTTATCTTTCTAAAATGACCCCCAATAGTATTTTATGAGAATGGGATCGGGTTATAAAAATCCAAAAATGAAGCTCTGAAATGGGATTTGCAGTCGCATATATGTGACCGCATAATGCTTCTGCGATCCGCGAAATGGCCCTCCAGAACTGGGTTGGTCTGCCCCACACTATAGCCATGATGCGTCTGCAGGCCTGTTTTGCGACTGCATTGTGAGCACGTAATTTTTGCCCTACGTGAGAATTACTCCCAAAAATTCAAAATAAAATAATTTTTGTGTTGATTGCAATATTTGTGGATTTTACGTTATTTTTCTCTTATTGTTTGTAATTGTGCGTCCATGTTTATTTGTTTAAATAAATAAAAATATAAAAATATATTGCGTTTGCGTTTAGAATTTAATTTTTACAACTAGGAATAATTAAGTTGGCTTTACAAAAAATAATAATCATAAAAAATGTATTTTTTTTTGTATTCTTAGTGTTTGATATCAAAATTATGTGATCTAATATGTAGTTGTGTGATAATTATTATTTAAAGTCAAATTGGTATTTTTTTAGGTGATTTTAGTGTATAATTAGAATTAGGATCAGATTTGGGCCAAACCACCTCCCAGCCCAAACGAACCCTCCTGAAAACCAGCCCAGTACCCGTTACCCATTCAACTAACCCGATCTTCCCAATCCAAAACGACCCCGTTGATCTGGGTCGTTGGATTCTCGTGATCCAACGACTAAGATTAAATCTTGCATTTTTACTATACCAAAACAAAAAAAAACACCTCAAACCCTTACCACCCCTTCAGAACCCCATTTTCGTCTCTCAACCTCAAAGACGCCCCAAACCCTAGCCGCCATCAAACCACCGCCCGCCGCCTACCGGAAATCGCCTCACGGCGGTTCCGGTAGGCCAAACACTCCCATTTTTACACCGCACACCCACCTCAACCTCCCCATTCCAACCCCGAGCGTGGTTTGGCTCTAATCCTTTCCCCTCTTCTCGAATCTGTGTTTAAAGATCCGAGCAAAGCTCAAAGCAAACCCAACTGGCCCCAAATTCACACCAATCGCTCCCTGGACACCCCTCATACCCCAAATAACCTTGGTTCCTTTCAAATCCGACCATGACTGCTCGAACCCCAAATCAGGACTTCAAAAACCCTAAAAATCTGAACTTTGGTTCTTTGTTCTAATTCAAAAGAAATTGAGGTCTAATAGACCTTAATTGGGATGTTTTCATTTGAAAACATCTCAATTAAGGTCCATTAGATTCCAAAATTCAAGTCCAAGTCCAAACGTCCCAGATTTTGTTGAATTCTGATTTTTCCCATCGTTTGAGGTATTCCATTCTTTCTTTTCTCTCATTATTTTTTTACTTGTTGTTTGTTTAAATTGTTTGATTTTTTTTTTGCCGTGTCCGTTTATTGTGATTTTCCCTTTCCTCTTCTCAAAAGACCTTTATTTTGGTCAATTCTCTCTATTTATTGTTAATTGCGTGTATTATAGACTACATAATCAATTCAAAATGTCGTCGAGTAGTTTTAGTCCCTTGTTCTGTTTAAAAATCACTAAGTCAGTCGATTAGTCTGTTTTTATCCCATTTTTGTATGTGTTTAATTACTCTGTGGAATCGATTGTTTAAATGTCGTCGCTTAGTTTCGCATAAGTTTGTTGGTTAGAACAATATGGCAGTGAACTTGAATTTACTTGACTGGAAATTGCCTTGGTTTGTTAGTTTTAATTGAACCTGAATTTGAACTATTGGAACCAAATGGAGGCCATGTGATAATCAGGCATGCTGATTCAGCCTGGCATTTTTGATATAGTTTAAATAAAATAGTTTTTAAGGAAAAGGGACTGTCAGGGAATATATTGGTCTGGAAATTAGTTTATTAAACTCTTTTGAAGTGCTCCTAAGAGCTGGAAAATGAGAACTCACATGGGAGGGAATAAACAAGCTGGAAAAGTGAACTTTTGAATTCTGTTTTGTCTATAAAGACAGAAGAAAAACAAAACTAAGGGGGAGACAAAATACATTGGGGGTAGTCCAGGATCCAGTGAGTTTAAGGAAAAACAGAGACAGTAGGCAGAGAGGGGATATTGGGGAGCCTGTGAGTTTAAGGACACACACTGGAGGGTACAGAGAGAGTTTTGAAACAAAGGGAGGATATAGAGAGAATACATTGGGGGTAGTCCAGGATCCTGTGAGTTTAAGGACACACACTGGATGGTACATAGAGAGTTTTGAAACAAATGGAGGATACAGAGAGAGTTTAAGGGAGTAGTCTGAGATAGGAAAGAGTTTTAAACATAGAGGGAGACAATTCTCGAAAAACACAGAATAGGGAAACATTAAAAAGAGAGGAACTGTTTTAGTGAGATTCATTGAGGTTTTTCTAAAGCTTTTATCATTCATGTAACATCTTGGGTCTATTTAAGGTTCAAAATGGTTTGAACTTGGTTTCGAGGTTCTCTTTTGACTTCTGGTTTGATTATTTGGGTTTGTTCATTGGTTCTATATTACTGGGAATTGATCATTGATGTTGCTTGTTCAAATCACTGCTGTAGCTGACCTCTCCTTCCTTTTGTTGTAACTCAATCTCCAGGTACAAGTTCTGAATCACTGAATATATGCTTGATTCAAGAGATGAAATGAAAAAATGGCTTTAACTTGGCTTTCTGATTGGTGTTACTGACAATTGCTGTTTCCATGTTCACACTCGCCCATAGCCGAATTTAACTAGGATTTGAATAGAATAGTTAAGTGTTGTAAAGCTCTGATTATATAGAACTGCTCCAATTGTTGTAAAAATCGAAAACTGGACTGTAATGGTTGGAAAGGCATAATCAAAACTGGAATTAGACTGTTGTAGATATGGGTTATAGCTGATGTTACCATGCGCTTTAGCATTTAGTGTTCTATTTCCTTAACTAAAATCAGCCTGGTGGATTGTTAAATGAGTTAGTAATGTGACGTTTCAGTCTGCATAAACCTCGGGTTCATCTCTATTTCATTGGTTTCTTCTTTTTCAAATTTAATTAATTCATGTGAATCTTTTATCGATCTCATGTGGTACTTCTGCTAAAGTCTCTCTCTGTGTTCGATCTCGAATTGAGTACTAACTTCCTTTGTTTTAGTAATTTTTGTCACAATTGTTTATGAATGTTGGAATGTAAATGATGTATGATTGAAGTAACCGAGTCATGAGCTCAATTTTAATACGGTATTTTAGTTCTTTAGTTGGTCAGATTCCATGTTAAGCAGTTAAATCATTTGGGATAAAATTTTAAGTTATGTGAAGTAGTGACGTGATACTCGGTTAGCTTAATCTTGAAAACTAGCATGTTTGTTTTATTGATAAAACTATGATCTTGTTTATACGTGGAGTAAGAGATTTATTAGCTTTGGTTGATGAGCCTAACTGAATTTTGTTTGGGTCTGATTGAGATAAACGCAAGTGTTTTGCTGTTAGTTTGTCAACCTCTCACAATAGTCTCCAGCTTAGGAAGTAAATAGTTTGCCTTAGCTAAAATACATTTCTTTCCTTTAATAAAATGAGATTGAGTCTCGCTAACAAATTTGATAAATTGCGTGGCCCTCGTTAATCATTTCCTTTTAAGTACTTAGAAATTCGGGACGGGTCGTTTAGCAAATTTCACGGTCTTTTTAAAAAAAAATATAATACGCTAGTTGCTTTAGGCGCAATTTGTAATAATCTTACCTTCCTAATACGGGAGTGCATTTCATGCAACCCGAATCCACATCCAACAACATTAAATAAGAATGTATCGAGGATCCGGGTGCATTTCATGTGACGTGATCCGAAAACATGTTCTTAAATAACGTTCATTTTCTTAAGTAGAAATAATTTGACAAAAAGCGGTAATTAATTTAAAAAAATGCACAAATAGGATAATATGTATTAAAATCAAGTACTTTAGCCAAATATGACAATTCAGCGACCGTGCTAGAACCATGGAACTCGGGAATGCCTAACACCTTCTCCCGAGTTAACAGAATTCCTTATCCGGATTTCTGGTTCGCGGACTGTTAAACAGAGTCACTCTTTTCCTCGATTCGGGATTCAACCGGTGACTTGGGACACCATAAATCTCCCAAGTGGCGACTCCGAATTAATTAAATAAATCCCGTTTCGATTGTCCTTTAATTGAAAAAACTCCCTCACGCACTCGCGGGTTTGCGGAAAAAGGAGGTGAGACAGCTCTGGCGACTCTGCTGGGGACGATAAACCCAGAACCACTGGTTCAGGGTTTAAGAATTCGAGCTTGGAATAATTGTTGTATTTGGCTTATTTATTATCCGATTTTATTATATGTTTGTATTAATGTGTAAAATGATATTTTTATCGCTTTGATATTTTTTTTGAACTGTACATATAAATTGTGCCGAAACCAATCTCCTTTCTTCTGAGTCTCTTTGAAATATAATCTAGAGCATTTGCTGGACATAGCCCGTTTTTCTCAAGATAGCTGTGGTGCTTGGCACCCAGTGAAGGATTTGTAGTCACACATGTTTAGGCGGGGAGCATTGTCAATTAAGCTGGAAAGCCATGCTACCGGTGCACTGACACTCCTCGGCTCGAGTTGTCCGCTCGAGTTAAAGCCAGTCTAGACACCTTTTCCAAAAAGATGATAAACCCAGAACCACTGGATCGGGGTTTTAGAACTCGAGTTTTGAATAATTGTTGTATTTGGTTTATTATTATCTTGGGTTTAAATGTGCAAAATAATATTTTTATCGCTTTGATATTTTTTGAACAGTACATATAAATTGTGCCGAAACCAATCTCCTCTCTGAGTCTTCTAAATCACGAAGAAGGGTGCACTTCGTGTGACTTCTTTTCTGTATAGTGTCTAATTCCCACTTTAGAACGAGGTTTGGATAAGTTGCAAAACCGATGAAGCTTCTGTATTCCCGGGTTGCTGCCTCCTCCTCGGCTCGAGTTGTCCGTTCGGGTAAGCCAGGTCTAGAACAATAAACCCGGGTTTTTAAACCTAGAATAACAAAGCTTCATGCCGGATCCCTAGTAGGAACGTTTATTTGCATCATGTTGCATTTGACTTAAGGGACTCAACACAGGGGTTGGGTCCATCTAAGACATGTGACCTGAAATGAAAAGACCATCCTGCTGCATCATGTTTGTTTTACGCATTTATTTGCTTCAGATTTGCAGGCTAACCGTTTTTTTATATATTGAGGAAAATGAAAAAAAAAATAGTTTCAAAATAGTTTTTTTGTTTTTACTTAAAAAGAAAAAAAAAGCGTTTGTTGAAAAATAAAAAAAAATGTGTGATTAAAATTAAAAATATATAGTTTCATAATAGTTTGTTTTTTTTAAAAAAAAAAAGAAAAAAGAATTTTAAAATTAAAAAAAAATGTGTGTGGAAAAAATAATAATAATAATATATAGTTTGTTTCGTTTACAGATGTAGTTTGTTTTATTTGACCGAACTACGCATGTTTGATTCTCCCCATTAGGTGGGATACGTAGGCAACCCTCGTCGGGTCCAACCACCCCTTCAAAAAATTAAAAAAAAATGTCGAAGTTTTAATTTTCAATAAAATCAAAGTAATGCTATTTTTGAAAATAGCCGAATGTTCCGAAAGGACGCCGGAAGGTTATTTTTGCAAAAATGGCCACTTTGAAGTCTTTTCTTTTTCTTTTTGAATAATAACCTTGAAATATTCCACGTGGAAATGTTGAAAGGCCGTAGCCTCAAAATAAAGTTTGGGTTACCACCCCTTTTTAAAAAAAAATCAAAAAAAATGTGTGTTTAATTTTGTCAATAAAATCAAAGTGATGCCGTTTTCAAAAATAGCCGAATGTACCCGAAAGGGACGCCGGAAGGCTGACTTTGCATAAACGGCCACTGTTGGGTCAGTTTGTAGATTTTTTTGTCAATTGACCCTCACGGCCTTTTAATCTTCGTCCTCGAGGCGCTGAAAGGCCGTGTTTGTAAAAACAAGGTTTTTATTCCAATTTGAAAGAAAAAAAATGAAGAAAGGGATGTTAATAACGAGAGAGGTTTTCAAGGATAATTGAAAAGGAAAAGCTGAAATGACGCATGCGGTGAATACATATATGGTTAACTGACTAGGTGCATTGCATCCAATGTGCGATAACATATCTGTTAAACTCGGTGAGCTTACAAGTTTGTTGCATTTCCAGAAAGTTTAGCGGTTGGCTTGACAGAATATTCTGGCCAATCACCATTACCATACTAGATCAAAAGGGTCAATTCTAGCAAGCATGTCTAGTTCCGGCAAAAGTCTTGATGGAGAGAAAACAGAGATACATATCATGAAAGATGAGGTGGACCGGTTGAGACAGCAAATAGCAGAGATGCACCTAGCCTGGGCTAGGGGACAGTCATCACCAAACCTTCATACTCTTACACCAGCTCCGGAGCGTCCGCCCATTGACCCCTCGACAAGTGCACCGATCTATCCATATTATCAAGGGGAAAACCCTTATACATCCCAGGTTCCACCAGCTAGACAAAATACTCCTCCTCCGGTCACCCCTGTTTTTGTGGCACCTCCACCTGCTACTTTACAAAAGTCATCCAGTGAACCGCTTTTCCAAATACATGACAATCATTGTTATGCTCTCGAGCCTACCTTTAAGGCTCCTGAACCGCATTCACACACCCCTCACTGGGATAACCCGGCAGAACCAGAAAAGCACTTCAAAAGTTTGGAGCAGGAGGAAGTTATTCGGAAAGTTAAAAGCCTGGAGCAATCCTTCGGGAATATGCATGGTTTAGGCAACCAAGTCAGTGTTGCTTACAAATATCTGTGCCCATTTCCAGATGTCCAGTTGCCCACTATGTTCAAAATGCCCAATTTTGATCTATATAAGGGGCATGGCGACCCAGTAGCCCATCTCTGAGGTTTCTGCAGCAAAATGCGGGGAGCCGGAGGGAGAGATGAAATCTTGATTGCTTACTTCAGTTAGATCCAAGGAGGGTCCGCACTAGAGTGGTACACTAGGCAGGATCCCAGCAGATGGTTCACATGGGATGACCTGGCCCAAGCATTCATTGGCCAGTTTCAATATAATCTTGAAATAATCCCTGATCGCTTAACATTGCTAAAGCTAGAGAAGAAACCCGCCGAAAGCTTTAGAGAATTTGGGTTCCGCTGGAGGGAACAGGCAGCAAGGGTAGATCCCCCGATGAGAAAGAACGAGATGGTAGATTACTTTTTGCAGACACTGGAGCCAACTTACTTTAGTCACCTGGTGACATCGGTTGGTAAATCTTTCAATGAGGTGGTCAAAATGGGCGGAATGATAGAAGAGGGACTTAAGTCCAATAAGATCTTGAGCTATTCCGCGTTGAAAGCAACAACTCAAGCTTTTCAGAATGGCACAGGGGTTGCATTCGGGAAGAAGAGAAGAGAAGAAGTTGCAACGGTAGAGGAGGGTACTTGGTCCAGATCGAAAGGTCCTTCACCTCATTACCAAGTCAGACCCTACTACCCAAATCACCCTAATCACCCTCCCCGAAACACATATCCACCACCAAGGGCTTACAATAACCCTCCAGGACCAGGTTTCCGAGGGAATCATGCCTTCAGAAAGGAAAAGACACAAAGAACATTCACCGAGTTGGGAGAAACTTATACTGCTCTGTTCCACAAATTGAAGTAGATAGGTTTGTTGAGTCCTATTGAGACAAGATTTCCAAATCCTCTACCCCCAAATGTGGATCGCTTAGTAAGCTGTGAGTATTGTTCAGGGGCTCTCGGACATGATACCGAGAAATGTTGGAAAATAAAACATGCAGTGCAAAATCTTATTGACACCAATAATATTGAGGTTCAGACACCAGAGGCACCCAACATTAATCAGAATCCATTGCCAGCTCACCCTTAGACCCATATGATCAAATTGATACACAAGGGAAGGGAGAATTAAGAAGCCCGATCTGTATTCCAAAGTAAAACCAATCGGCAGAAGTTGGTATCTGAGAAGTCATGCTTGGTAATCAGGAGGAGTTTTCGGTGGTTTGTTTTTGTTGTCATTTCTTTTGTCCGAGTTGTTTCCAGGGTTGTGACCTAGATTTTGTCTTGTAGTGAAACCCTCTTATCTTTCCATTTTGGTCATTTCAGTTTGCCTAGTCTTATCAAGTCTCGTTTCAGGTTTGTATTTTTGGTTTGCTTGTCTGTAATTGAACCAATTCTCCGTTTAGTAAAACTTTTGGTCTTTTATTACCCAGTTCGTCTTTTTGTTTAGTTTTTCTATCTTTAAATTTGTCATTTGTTCGAACGCCGACTCTAATGACATGGCATCGCACATAATTTTGGCCTAATATTAAGGGTTAATCATGAAGCAATTGGAAGATAATCATGTCATTTTAAAAAGAAATAAAAATGATTTGAGATTATTTGGAGCCCGAATCATGTGAGACTGGGGCAGGTAAAACATAAAGAAACCATTAAAGGAAAATTGGCCATGCTAAGATGAGGTTCGCTCGTGATACTGAAATGAAAGTGTCGTCCAGCAGTACTTTAAAATGATAGATGAAAAGGCGAATGGACGATATGGTTATCAATCAGGGCACAAACAGAAGATGTCGTGAATATGTTGTTTGAACTTGGCATGTTTTGAAGATTGGAATGACGAAGGCATTTTGTTTTGCTATCCAAACACTTTATCCATCGTCAACCCTTTGAGCCTTAATTTAAATTCTTTTATACCCTCCTTCGGAATTAGTTGCAAAGACTAGAAACACAAGTTTGAAGGACAAGATAAGAAAGGGATAAAGAAAAAGAAAAGAAAAGAAAACAACAAAAAGAGATAACGAAAATAAAAGAAAAAGAAAAATGAATGAAAAAGAGCAACTTGAAAAAAAAGGGAATTGGGAACTACGTTTGACCTGATTCCTTAAAGAGGATACGTAGGCGCTTCACAGCTCGGTCATAGTGTAAATAAAGTAATAAAAATTCCCCAAGTAAAAAACCGGGGCAAAGAAAAATTGTGTTGATTATAAATAAATTTAGGTCCGAAGGTTGTAAATTTTGAACCCAAAATTGATTTTGTTTTGAGCCTTCAATACCCTTTCTTTCTAGCCCTATCCAAATCTCACATTACGGTCCAGAAAGACCTTCTGATCAGTCTTCAAAAGATGCCACGACAGGCGAGTGAGAGAGTCCTATCAGAATATGTCACTCTGATTCCCAGCAGAAAAGACTCTGATTCCCAGCAGAAAGGAAACACGAGAGAGTCTTAGAAGTGACATCCCAATCCCCAGCTAAAAGTAATACAAATGAGAGAGTCTTACCGGTGAAAACCTTCACAGGCACCATAAGGCGACGAAAGCCGAGAGAAAATCAAAATGAGAGAGGCTTGAAAGTGAAAACCCTTCGGGCATTACAAGTCGAACAAAGGTGATAATCAGATGGAAATCACGAGACAGAAATCGTGAAAGGCAATTAACGACGGAGGATAGGCCATATGTGCATGTCATGACCAGTAAAGTTGGTATCCGCGTTTGATACGTTTTTTATAGTTGTTTCTTGTTAGAGAGTCAGTTCTCCCTTGTCTTCTATTTGTTGTTTCTTTTTATCTTTCTCCTTTTGTCAAAATTCCCCCGTCAAAGTTTGTCTAGTCAAAACATAGTGAGAAATGACTTCAAAACTTGCCACCAACTTTCCAATTATTATGCAAGGCAAGGAAATGCCATTGACATCAGAGAAGTATGGTGCAAAGAAGATTATTAAAATGGGGCAGAAAATTTTCTTTTTCATTTTGAAAATTTTCTGGAAGTCGAGTCCCACTTGGGGAAAAAGGAAGAAAGAAGGCCTTAAGGGAAGCAATATTTAAACCAATGTCATCTTCAACAGCCTTCAGAAGAGTGAAACACCAATTTCGAGGAAATGAAAATCCACCAGCAGTGTTATCTTCAGCAAGTTCCGAGGTGGTCGGACAACACAGAATGGTAAAGGAAGAAAGGAAATCTCATCTTCAACAAAATAACCCCAGCAAGTTGAGAAACACAGAACGGAGAAGGGATAAATGGAAAAAACCCATCCCCAGCAGGAATATCATCTCCAGCAAATGAAATCATTCCCCAACAAGTTTTGGGAACCCTGAGCGAGGGAAAGGGGAAAAGAAAAACCACCCCACAGGAGCGGCACAACCGCTCACAATGTTTTGAACTAACAAATTTTCTTTGATTTGAAACAGGGAAAGAAAATACTATTGATAGCAGAAAGTCATGCCACAAGGAAGAACACCAATACTGGGGCAGAAAATTTTCTGCCGTTGTTGAAAAGTTTCTCAGAGAAACGAGGAAGGCAATTCAAGATGAAGTGTCAGGTTTGTCCACATTCAAATAGGATGTTTCAGGTTTGTCCACCTTCGAACAGGACGTCTCAGGTTTGTTCACTTTCATACATTGATATAATAGGAGTATTCGCCCTCGAATAGAATACGATGGGAGTATTCGCCCTCGAATAGAATACGATGGGAGTATTCGCCCTCGAATAGAATACGATGGGAGTATTCGCCCTCGAATAGGATACAATGGGAGTATCCGCCCTCGAATAGGATACGATGGGAGTATCCGCCCTCGAATAGGATACGATGGGAGTATTCGCCCTCAGAATCCGCCCTCGAATAGGATACGATGGGAGTATTCGCCCTCGAATAGGATACGATGGGAGTATTCGCCCTCGAATAGAATACGATGGGAGTATTCGCCCTCGAATAGAATAGGATGGGAGTATCCGCCCTCGAATATGATACGATGGGAGTATTCGCCCTCGAATAGAATACAATGGGAGTATCCGCCCTCGAATAGGATACGATGGGAGTATCCTCTCTCGAATAGGATACGATGGGAGTATTCGCCCTCAAATAGAATACGATGGGAGTATCCGCCCTCGAATAGGATACGATAAGAGTATTCGCCCTCGAATAGGATACGATGGGAGTATTCGCCCTCGAATAGAATACGATGGGAGTATTCGCCCTCGAATAGAATACGACGGGAGTATCCGCCCTCGAATATGATACGATGGGAGTATTCGCCCTCGAATAGAATACGATGGGAGTATCCGCCCTCGAATAGGATATGATGGGAGTATTTGCCCTCGAATAGAATACGATGGGAGTATTCGCCCTCGAATAGAATACAATGGGAGTATTCGCCCTCGAATAGAATATGATGGGAGTATCCACCCTCGAATAGGATACGATGGGAGTATTCACCCTCGAATAGGATACAATAGGAGTATTCGCCCTCGAATAGGATACGATGGGAGTATTCGCTCTCGAATAGAATACGATGGGAGTATTCACCCTCGAATAGGATACAATGGGAGTATTCGCCCTCGAATAGGATACGATGGGAGTATCCGCCCTCGAATAGGATACGATGGGAGTATTCACCCTCGAATACAAATACAATGGGAGTATTCTCCCTCGAATAGAATATGATGGGAGTATTCGCCCTCGAATAGGATACAATGGGAGTATTCGCCCTCGAATAGGATACAATGGGAGTATTCGCCCTCGAATAGGATATAATGGGAGTATTCGTCCTCGAATAGGATACAATGGGAGTATTCGCCCTCAAATAGGATACAACGGGAGTATTCGCCCTCAAATAGGATACAATGGGAGTATTCGCTGTCGAATAGAATATGATGGGAGTATTCGCCGTCGAATAGAATACGATGGGAGTATTCGCCCTCGAATAGAATACGATGGGAGCATTCGCCCTCGAATAGAATACGATGGGAGTATTCGCCCTCGAATAGAATACGATAGGACTATCCGCCCTCGAATAGGATATTTTACGTTTGTTTTATTTTACATTGTCCTATGCATATTTTGTAAATTATTGCCAGCATGCATTTTAAATTCAAAAGTTGCTAACAAAAACAGACGCCTACCTGTATAACAAGAGGCATGTCTTCAGTCTTTACATTGCAGGTCTTGAAACGAGTAACCCACCATAAATCAGAGGATTACAACAAGAGTTCCCAGCGCAAATTCAAGCGCATGAGTCAAAGGAAGGGAGGGAATGAAGGAAAATTTTCCCAGCATCATTATCCTCAGCAGGCAAGTAAACAAATTCTAAAGATATCCCAAGCAGTCAGGAGGGAAAACAACACGACCCAGGAGGAAAGTAGTTCCAGAACAAGGTAATTTAGGAGAAAGGATGGTTTAAGAGGCGATGCAGGAAGAAGAAAGTGGTGCAGGAAGCAAAGGAAGATGATAGGGATGGGATGAAGTTTAAAGTTTGGTGTTGAAGTGAGGGAGCCCGCCTGAAGAATGGAGTGGCGATTTAGTTTTGAAGTTTTAATGAAGTTAGGGAGCCCGCCTGAAGAATGGAGTGGCGATTTAGTTTTGAAGTTATAGTTGAAGTCAGGGAGCCCGCCTGAAGAATGGAGTGGCGATTTAGTTTTAAAGTCATAGTTGAAGTCAGGGAGCCCGCCTGAAGAATGGAGTGGCGATTTAGTTTTGACGTAGTAGTTGAAGTCAGGGAGCCCGCCTGAAGAACGGAGTGGCGAGTTATTATTTTGAAGTTGTTGTTGAAATCAGGTGCCCGCCTGAAGAATGGAATGACGATTTATGATTAGAGTTTGTCGATAAAGTCAGAAGCTCGCCGGAAAAGCAAAACGGCGTCTCAATTTCTAAGATTTGATAAGGATAGTGAAGAATCGGAAAGTGACAGAGTATAAAGGAAATCCCCAGCATGAATCCAAGTTCATAATCAGAAGGAAGGCAACAAGGGTCAGAAAAGATAGATTCGGACTCCGAAAGAAAATAGTTCGAAGATCACAAGGAAGGGACCAACGGTCAGAGTTCGGCAATCAAGATAGGCCGAAATAACAATTGGCAGGCAGAGAAGAAGCATCAGAAGGAACAACCAAGTCCAACAGAATAGCAAGGAACATGACAAGATCAAGTTGAAAAGATAGATAAGAATTTGCAATACTGTAACTTAGTCTAGCTTCTTATTTTTCGTTTAGCACGGTGTAATAAGGAGATCAGTTAAGCAGTGGCATCAGCAGCAACAGCAGTAACAGCAAGATCACAGCAGTCATAATAGTCCCAGCTACCAAAACTTCCCGAACTACATTGACATGATTCCCTTTTAGCCAGGGATATGTAGGAGACCTTCTGAAGCAAAGGTTCGGTCAAACTTTTCCAAAAAAAAATGCTTCATACGGAGTGCTCAAACGGGAAAAAATCGCTCGTATCCGTTCACTTATCTTTGCACAAAAACTCTTCATGTTTCTGCGCAAAGAGGGGCAGCTGTGAGCACGTGATTTTTGCCCTACATGAGAATTACTCCCAAAAATTCAAAATAAAATAATTTTTGTGTTGATTGCAATATTTGTGAATTTTATGTTATTTTTCTCTTATTGTTTGCAATTGTGCGTCCATGTTTATTTGTTTAAATAAATAAAAATATAAAAATATATTGCGTTTGCGTTTAGAATTTAATTTTTACAACTAGGAATAATTAAGTTGGCTTTACAAAAAATAATAATCATAAAAAATGTATTTTTTTTTGTATTCTTAGTGTTTGATATCAAAATTATGTGATCTAATATGTAGTTGTGTGATAATTATTATTTAAAGTCAAATTGGTATTTTTTTAGGTGATTTTAGTGTATAATGAGAATTAGGATCAGATTTGGGCCAAACCACCTCCCAACCCAAACGAACCCTCCTGAAAACCAGCCCAGTACCCGTTACCCATCCAACTGACCCGATCTGCCCAATCCAAAATGACCCCGTTGATCTGGGCCGTTGGATTCTCGTGATCCAACGACTAAGATTAAATCTTGCATTTTTAATATACCAAAACAAAAAAAAAACACCCCAAACCCTTACCACCCCTTCAGAACCCCATTTTCGCCTCTCAACCTCAGAGACGCCCCAAGCCCTAGCCGCCGTCAAACCACCGCCCGCCGCTTACCGGAAATCACCTCACGGCGGTTCCGGTAGGCCAAACACTCCCATTTTTACACCGCACAACCGCTTCAACCTCCCCATTCCAACCCCGGGCGTGGTTTGGCTCGAATCCTTTCCCCTCTTCTCGAATCTTTGTTTAAAGATCTGAGCAAAGCTCAAAGCAACCCCAACTGGCCCCAAATTCACACCAATCGCTCCCCGGACACCCCCCATACCCCGAATAACCTTGGTTCCTTTCAAATCCGACCATGACTGCTCGAACCCCAAATCAGGACTTCAAAAACCCTAAAAATCTGAACTTTGGTTCTTTGTTCTAATTCAAAAGAAATTGAGGTCTAATAGACCTTAATTGGGATGTTTTCATTTGAAAACATCTCAATTAAGGTCCGTTAGATTCCAAAATTCAAGTCCAAGTCCAAACGGCCCAGATTCTGTTGAATTCTGATTTTTCCCATTGTTTGAGGTATTCCATTCTTTCTTTTCTCTCGTTATTTTTTTTACTTGCTGTTTGTTTAAATTGTTTGATTATTTTTTTTTTGCCGTGTTCGTTTATTGTGATTTTCCCTTTCCTCTTCTCAAAAGACATTTATTTTGGTCAATTTTCTCTATTTATTGTTAATTGCGTGTATTATAGACTACATAATCAATTCGAAATGTCGTAAAATAGTTTTAGTCCCCTGTTCTATTTAAAAATCACTAAGTCAGTCGATTAGTCTGTTTTTATCCCATTTGTGTATGTGTTTAATTACTCTGTGGAATCGATTGTTTAAATGTCGTCGCTTAGTTTCGCATAAGTTTGTTGGTTAGAACAATGTGGCAGTGAACTTGAATTTACTTGACTGGAAATTGCCTTGGTTTGTTAGTTTTAATTGAACCTGAATTTGAACTATTGGAACCAAATGGAGGCCATGTGATAATCAGGCATGCCTGATTCAGCCTGGCATTTTTGATATAGTTTAAATAAAATAGTTTTTAAGGAAAAGGGACTGTCAGGGAATATATTGGTCTGGAAATTAGTTTATTAAACTCTTTTGAAGTGCTCCTAAGAGCTGGAAAATGAGAAATCACATGGGAGGGAATAAACAAGCTGGAAAAGTGAACTTTTGAATTCTGTTTTGTCTATAAAGACAGAAGAAAAACAGAACTAAGGGGGAGACAAAATACATTGGGGGTAGTCCAGGATCCAGTGAGTTTAAGGAAACACAGAGACAGTAGGCAGAGAGGGGATATTGGGGAGCCTGTGAGTTTAAGGACACACACTGGAGGGTACAGAGAGAGTTTTGAAACAAAGGGAGGATATATAGAGAATACATTGGGGGTAGTTCAGGATCCTGTGAGTTTAAGGACATACACTGGAGGGTACAGAGAGAGTTTTGAAACAAAGGGAGGATACAGAGAGAGTTTAAGGGAGTAGTCTGAGATAGGAAAGAGTTTTAAACATAGAGGGAGACAATTCTGGAAAAACACAGAATAGGGAAATATTAAAAAGAGAGGAACTGTTTTAGTGAGATTCATTGAGGTTTTTCTAAAGCTTTTATCATTCATGTAACATCTTGGGTCTATTTAAGGTTCAAAATGGTTTGAACTTGGTTTCGAGGTTCTCTTTTGACTTCTGGTTTGATTATTTGGGTTTGTTCATTGGTTCTATATTTCTGAGAATTGATCATTGCTGTTGCTTGTTCAAATCACTGCTGTAGCTGACCTCTCCTTCCTTTTGCTGTAACTCAATCTCCAGGTACAAGTTCTGAATCACTGAATATATGCTTGATTCAAGAGATGAAATGAAAAAATGGCTTTAACTTGGCTTTCTGCTTGGTGTTACTATCAATTGCTGTTTCCATGTTCACACTCGCCCATAGCCGAATTTAACTAGGATTTGAATAGAATAGTTAAGTGTTGTAAAGCTCTGATTATATAGAACTGCTCCAATTGTTGTAAAAATCGAAAACTGAACTGTAATGGTTGGAAAGGCATAATCAAAACTGGAATTAGACTGTTGTAGATATGGGTTATAGCTGATGTTACCATGCGCTTTAGCATTTAGTGTTCTATTTCCTTAACTAAAATCAGCCTGGTGGATTGTTAAATGAGTTAGTAATGTGACGTTTCAGTCTGCATAAACCTCGGGTTCATCTCTATTTCATTGGTTTCTTCTTTTTCAAATTTAATTAATTCATGTGAATCTTTTATCGATCTCATGTGTACTTCTGCTAAAGTCTCTCTCTGTGTTCGATCTCGAATTGAGTACTAACTTCCTTTGTTTTAGTAATTTTTGTCACAATCGTTTATGAATGTTGGAATGTAAATGATGTATGATTGAAGTAACCGAGTCATGAGCTCAATTTTAATACGGTATTTTAGTTCTTTAGTTGGTCAGATTCCATGTTAAGCAGTTAAATCATTTGGGATAAAATTTTAAGTTATGTGAAGTAGTGACGTGATACTGGGTTAGCTTAATCTTGAAAACTAGCATGTTTGTTTTATTGATAAAACTATGATCTTGTTTATACGTGGAGTAAGAGATTTAATAGCTTTGGTTGATGAGCCTAACTGAATTTTGTTTGGGTCTGATTGAGATAAACGCAAGTGTTTTGCTGTTAGTTTGTCAACCTCTCACAATAGTCTTCAGCTTAGGAAGTAAATAGTTTGCCTTAGCTAAAATACATTTCTTTCCTTTAATAAAATGACATTGAGTCTCGCTAACAAATTTGATAAATTGCGTGGCCCTCGTTAATCATTCCCTTTTAAGTACATAGAAATTCGGGACGGGTCGTTTAGCAAATTTCACGGTCTTTTTTAAAAATAAAAAGATATAATACGCTAGTTGCTTTAGGCGCAATTTGTAATAATCTTACCTTCCTAATACGGGAGTGCATTTCATGCGACCCGAATCCACATCCAACAACGTTAAATAAGAATGTATCGAGGATCCGGGTGCATTTAATGTGACGTGATCCGAAAACATGTTCTTAAATAACGTTCATTTTCTTAAGTAGAAATAATTTGACAAAAAGCGGTAATTAATTTTAAAAAATGCACAAATAGGATAATATGTATTAAAATCAAGTACTTTAGCCAAATATGACAATTGAGCGACCGTGCTAGAACCATGGAACTCGGGAATGCCTAATACCTTCTCCCGAGTTAACAGAATTCCTTATCCGGATTTCTGGTTCGCGGACTGTTAAACGGACTCATTCTTTTCCTCGATTCGGGATTCAACCGGTGACTTGGGACACCATAAATCTCCCAAGTAGCGACTCTGAATTAATTAAATAAATCCTGTTTCGATTGTCCTTTAATTGTAAAAACTCCCCCGCGCCCACGCGGTGTGCGCGAAAAAAGGAGGTGTGACACGCATAATGCGCCGCAGAACCTCCCTCCACAAAATCTCTATGATGAATATGTGGTCGGTGTGCGGCCGCATAGTGGGCAGCAGAAATGTCTTCTTCTGCCGATAATTTCTTTTAACTCATAGGCGCACCGTTCAACCTAAAAAGTCTGTATCGCATCTGGCAAGATTGTTGTGAATAATCTCTACGATCTTTAACATATAAATCTATCTCGGCACCACGAAATCCGGAGATTTTAGGTAAAAGTTTACAGGTTCGTACAAACTAACCATACATATAAGTCATAAAATATCATACAAACCTACTCAAGGTCTTAAATCATAAAATGAGATGTTAAAACTCAAAACGACCGATTGGATCATTACATTCTTCCCCACTTAAACATCACTTGTCCTTGAATGTGCCAAGAATTATTCCAAAATCATAGAATAGCTATATCAACTCATTACATACAATTTTGCGAGTGATCTCATGTCACCTCCATCCATGTAATTCCATTAAGTCATCTTGAGTGAAGATTCATTCTTCAATCTTAGCTTATATGCCTATAAATCCAACTTCAATATTCAGATCTTCTCCTAAGTTTTGATTCTTGTATATATTCATTTTATCAATCTCAATAGCCTATATTAAGTAAAAAAAAAAAAACTATCGTGTGATGGTTGGTTAGGAGCGCTTATTTTTGGATATATTTTGCACTCTAATTAATGTACTTTATTTATATTTGACCCTAATTGCTTGTACTTTGTACGTATTAGTCTTATGTTATGTAGGCTCCAATTTTGGGCTGGGAAGAATTTTTGGAGTTATAAAGGATGAGTTGGAGCTTTTAAGTCTGAGTAAAAATCTAAAGAATTATGCCAAAATTGTGTATGCGGTTCAAGGACCAAGTTTGGATATAAAAATTTGAAGAAAAAACATAAACGAATAAAATTTCACAAACGCACAGCGTAGGGCGCAACAAAACATGGACAACTCTGGAAAAAATTGAGCATTGTGATAAACGCCACTAATGCGGTGCATGGTGCGGCGCGACTGTGTATTTATTCTATCAGTTTACTCACTTCAGCCATTAGAGGATAGTTTGGTCCGGTTTTATTCTTACTTGGTATAAATACACCTAAAATACATTTTTGACCTAAAGAGGACATAGAGAGCAATTGAGGCTCCAAGACACAAGATTTCATCATCCTTCCATAACTTCAATACACGAGTTTAGATTTTTAATATTGGACTTAAATTTTCTTATTCTACAACTTTATATGTGATTTATTTCTCCGTATTTATGGAATAGTTTACCTTATCTTTGGAATAATTTGGTGATTTGACTATTGTTTATAAATTTAATTATTATTTAATTGCTTGAATTTGTGGGAAGAATTAACCACTAGTTGTGATTTTATTCATATTTTTATTAAATCAAAATAGGGACATAATATTAGATATTACTGCAATGCATGTATTAATCAAAAAAGAAACATAATGTTAGGGACTTCCGAATTCAATTTCTGGCATACGTTCAAGTCCTAAATTACGATACGGACTCACCGAAATCGTCAAACAATCTGGGATCGTTTATATAAAATATTAACCGTAGTCAACTCACGTTATTTTTAAAGCCACAAATCATGTTTTCTTCTAATTTTCACATAAATTTTTTTTTAGAAAAGATACGGACTATGCACGTAAGTCGAAAAATACTAAATAAATCTAATAAAGGCCTTGAAAAACGAAAATAAGGGCTAGTATTCAAAGCGACCCATCGGGTCATCACAAACATATCTACTTACTAGAAATTTCCTACTCTCCAAATCAATTAACTTGTAATTTTTCTGTATCTTTGAATATCTGATAAAGACTGTCTTCCTTTCCCTGCTGTCAAACTTATCTCTTTTTGGCAAATTGCTAGCAAAAATCCGACATCCAAACACCTTAATCTAGCTGGCTTCCCATAGTGAATCCTCACAAGGAGATTTTCCTCCCAAGATAGAGGAAGGCTACTTGTTGATCAAGCATATTGGTGTCTTCATACAATTTTCCCATAACCTATTCTGTATGAGCTTTGGAATTTCAGTGCCGTAGCAATATTAAGAATATGCATACGCTTTCTTTCTATTATTCAATTCCTAAAAGAAGCCATTAATTCTTTACAGCTACTATTATAGAAAACCTATACTCATGCATAACTAACCTCACTAACTCCCAGTATATATGGTGTCATTTTTGTTTATACGATGTAAATAAAATAATGGCGTAGAAAAATGGTGAGGTTAAAGTTGATTGGTGAGTACAAACAGAGGCGTATTCGGGATTTTAAGAGAATGGATTCATTCATGTGAAGAATGATAATACGTGTTTTAATTTAATCTCTTACAATAAATCCATTACATTTTAAAAATTATATATTAATATTAGTTTTAAAATTTTTGGTAATCTTAATGTATGTATCAATGTTCTGTGCCGAAAATAAGTCCATCTAAAGTGGGTTTTGAATCACCAATTTTATACGTAATTGTGCAGTCAATAATTATTACACCATGTCTTTGAACATGGATGTACTCACATATATTTAAATAATTTTAAAAAATTTAGCATAATTATCCATCGTTTAGGAAGATGAGTATAGATTCACGTGAACCCATGTCTTAGGCGTAAATACAAATTTAGTATTCAGCTGGAGGACGTACCTTCTTTTGGTAAGATATAATATTACTTCCTAGTGTTTCTTATCTAAACTCATACGTAATAACTATATTTACTGCTTATTCCTTTCCAATATTAGTGATACCTTTTTTTATTATTAGTTCGTAAAAAAAGAATGACACTATTTAAATTTAGAAATAATTTAATTTAGATTTTTTTGTTTATTTTTAAAAATTATCCTTTATAATCATACGAGCATTATGATATTTTTAAGATTACATATTTTAAAAGTTTTTTATTAATAATAAATTATAGAAGATTATTTTATTAAGAATAAGTGAAAAGTTTAAGTTACATTACTTTTATATATAAAAAATTGCATTCCTTTTAGAAATTAACGGACTAAAAAATATCACTCCTCACACAAAGAACTGTGTGTCGTACTCTGCTTATCTATATATTCTTTTGTTTCCCATGATAAGAAAAAAGACAAAAGGGAAAGAAGGCAAGCAGAGGAAGGTAGCAGGAAGGAAGAGAACGTGTCCAAAAATGTCTAGCAAGATTTCCGAATGGCTTCGAACGTGTCAACATGCAATGCTACGTGGTATCATGTTTCTTCAGCTGGCGCCTCAATTTCCCAGGCCATATAAATGTGCCTTAATTAATTCCTTCTTATCGAATTGAATATTTTTCATAAATAAAGTCATATATCAAGAGTGAAAATTAAACCAGAAGAAGAGGAAAATGGCTCAGATGACAATAGACCCACAAAATGAGAAAATAGAATATTTTGAGCTGTTGAGTGGACACAAAATTCCTGCTATTGGTTTGGGTACATGGAGAGCTGAAAATGCAAAGGACTCTGTTTATACTGCTATCGTTGAGGTACTTTCTCTCTACTCCACTCCACTCTTTTTGGTTTTCCGGTTGTTTTGGTGATTTCTATATAACTTAACTGCCTGTTTGGTATTGTTGTTTTCCTCGTTTCGTTATTATGTATAATTCACGAGTATCGTATTATATTGTAATATACTGTATTGTGTTGTTGAAGTAATGTTTGAATAAATTGTATTGTTCGCGGTCGTTTTGTTACAATTTACTTGTTATAGTATCACTATGTATTGTATTGTATACGGTTGTTTGAAGTAACTTTTGCTTATACTGAAAGTTTGTATTCGTTAGACTGTATATAGTTTGTAGCCGTTTAATGCAGTAACAAATTTCTTGTTTGGATTGACTGTACTGTACAGTGTAAATATCCGATTTATCAATAATTCAAAACTAAAAAAAGGAAAAAATATGATTACAAAACGAATTAGTAGAAGTGGCTAGAAAAAGGAGTAATATAAGTGGAGTACCTTGTATACAGTGGCGACGAGGAGTAGTGCTAATGAGGAAAGACTGCTATGATATGATGCAGTAAACAATTCAACCCCCCCACCCACCGCCCCCCACACCCACCCCTCAAACCAAAAAAAAAAAAGAAAAAAAGAGAGGAGTAATAGTTGCACTTAAAATGGAGTTAAAAAAGAAAAGAAACATTTTAGGCAGCTATTCTTTTTTAGTATCATCATTACACAATCTAGTCCTGAGAAAAAGATTCCTTATCTAGAACTTCATCTTCATCTCGAAGCATTTCTTTTTACCGTCGACTTTTTTAGAACAAGTCCTATAGCAATGATTCGAAGCACTTCTTTTTACAACAACAATAGCTACCTAGTATAGATACATGGGGTGGGGTCTGGGGAGGGTAATATGTACGCAGGCCTTACCCCTACCCGATAGGGCAGAGAGGCTGTTTCCAATCGACCGTTAGCGCAAGATCGAGAAGAGGAAAAAAACACAAAAACAAAAACAAAACAAAAGAAAACAAAAGGAAAAGCATTAATAACTCCAGAATAAACCACAAAAACTGACATATGACATATAAAAGGGCAAAGTAAACAAAGCAACAACATGAACAAAAGGCATTAGAAATTCTAGGAGTACTCACAGAGAATTTAACCTATCGGGAATCCTCCCCCGACCCATCCCTATTCCGCGCAATAATAGAATCCCCTAACCTACAACCTTGATACTAGACCTTCAGACTTCTTTTTACACTATTTCGGAAACCCAAAAATAAGGTAAAGTATAACACAAACTATTATATTACTAAGAGCTAAATGGAAAGAGAAATGAAGTAACAAATCCATCGCACCAAGTTGGTCAGTACGTAAATTGCGTCTTTAATCGTTACATAACAATGAGATTTGACAATACAATACAATAACAACGTCCAATGGTTTAAAGTAGCAATATAATACAGCCCCTTGAAAATTAGATCTTTTATATTTTACTTTTCTATTTCAAAGTTATGCTGTTTGTGAGGTCTTGATTGTTTCCATAGACCTCCTTTTAATTCCATTTTTGGGAATTCGGTGACTTATTGACCTTCCCCTACGGGCGATGCTCATGTTATTTGCCGCCTAAAGTTAAAGTAGTGGAATTATAACTCACGCGGATAGTAACAATCATCGTCAGGAATTTGCATTTGAAATTGAAGTAAAATCAGCAAACGGAAGTTAGTGTATTGATTAAGGTAAGCTTGTGATATGAGATTTGTTTGAGGCTATTGCAAAAGAAGTATTTGGACATGAGATATTTTGGCTTTGTTTCTTTTATCCTTTGTGGAATTGCTCAGTGCAAAAGCCTAATGTCCTGGATTTTAATATGCCTGTTCATGGATATTATCGGCTATATACATTAGAATATGCTCATGTATGTATTTACTATGCTTTATAAATTCTTAATGTATTAGTTATATTGGTCCAAAATCAATTATCCACTCATGCAAGCAAAATTTAAGGAAATTTAGAAATGCAATAAATCGATACTCCTGATCAGTTATAATCTTCTAACATTTTTCTTTTGGGGAGAGCTAATTAGGAAAGATATGACGTTGCTCCAGCTTATTGAGGACATGATCATGGATATAGGAAGTTGGGGAGGTTGAGAATTAGGGTAGAGGATTAGGTAGTCGAGCTTTGTCTTTGTTTTGTTACAGTAGCTTTAGTACACCACCTAGTGTCTATGTATTTTTGCCTTTTTGGACTTTTGTTATTACTTGTGGTTGCCTTCGCTTCGGTTTTAAATGTACTAGCTAGTGATATTATGTGTTTTGTCATTGGCCCTTCCCTTTTTCCTCCCTAAGCTGAGTGTATACCGGAAACCGCTTCTCTGCCTTTTAAAGGTAGTTAAAAGATAGGGTAAGGTTAAAACCTCACTTGTGAGAATACACTAGGTTTTTTGTTGTTGTATACATGTGAGCAGAACTTCAGAACTCTGTACTTACTCTACCTCTCCGTTAAAACAAATGTCTCGTGTAACTTGCATTTTAAAAATTTTACAATAGATTTTGCGTCATTCCTTCTTTTGTGTTGAGTCATTAGCATCTTTTACGATCTCGAGGTAATCAGCATGGTATTTTGATTAGCAAAATTGATGATTTAAAACTGCTTTTTTATGACAATGCTCTGGCTATGACTGCAGGCTGGCTACAGGCATGTGGATACAGCGGCTGAGTATGGAGTCCAAGAAGAGGTACTTTTAATTTGTTAGTTTTCTTTCAAATCGTTGATCTACATCCAAGTAATATCTTTTGCATAAGTTGTTTGACATGCACTTAGACGCACATACCAAAAGAAATGAGGCTTACAAATGCTTCTTTTGATTCATGAGAGTAAGGAATACTATGTTGTTTGCTTACTAGAAAATCTTGGACATAGTCAAGAATGTTGCAGATATGCAGTGTTCCAACCATAGTAATTGGTAGAGAATGATGTCATCTAGACTTAGGATCATTGCACAATTATGAAATTTATTGACTAAAATAGATGACTAACGACATTAACTTTTTTTTTCTTATATAGGTTGGCCGTGGAATCAAAGCAGCTATACATGCAGGAGTAGAGAGATCATCCCTGTTTGTCACATCTAAACTATGGTATTAGGGAAACTATGCTAACTTATTTCAGATCCCTAGGAGTTTTTACATACAGTATGCAACTAAACAAATTATATGGATATTGGGTGATTTTATTGGTTGTTTTAGGTGTACTGAGTTGTCACCGGAGAGAGTTCGCCCAGCACTGATGAAGACTCTCAATGAACTGCAACTGGAGTATCTTGATCTCTATCTGGTACTACTTCACGCTCCTTTCTTTCTGTGGTATTTGGTTTCAGTATAGAAATCTAATTGAGGTATCCGAACTTTGTGTCGAAGATCCATTGGCCATTCCGTCTAAAGGACGGAGCGAGCAGACCTCCAAAGGTGGGGGAAGTGTCCGACTTTGATTGGGAAGGCGTTTGGAGAGAAATGGAGAAGTTGGTGAGGGACAAACTAGTTCGAGATATTGGAGTATGTAATGTTACGGTCAGGAAACTTAGTAAGCTCTTAGATATCGCCCAGATAAAGCCTTCTGTATGCCAGGTCAGTTGAATATTATTGTTTTTTAATTAATGGTATCAATGTCATCGTTTTTTGTATTTATGGGCGATCCTACGTACTCAGATGGAGATGCACCCTGGATGGAGAAATGAAAAAATGTTCGAGGCTTGCAAGAAGAATAACATCCACATCACAGTAAGTAACTGTAACTGAAGCTCTGTGCATGACATATATTATTAATAATGTAAACAAGATTTTCATTGGTGATTGGACCTGAAATGTATTATATTCGATCATGTGAAGTTTGAAGATAAAAGAAAATTCACAAATGCCTTGGTTCAAACCTGTGACTAGTAGCTTAGATGTTCAAAGCGTACTGGACTCGAAAGTTTTGTAGCTTTACTTTTGCGGTCCTAGTAACTCACGGAAGCCATATCTGAGTTGATGCCTTTTTCCTAATGATATTCAGTTCTACCATAGTTACGAGTCTGTTTATACTCGTCAACAAACTTGAAACTTTCAGAAGCTTAATTCATACTGGAGGGGCAATGCGCCAGTGAACTCACGTACTCCAAACCGACAATGGTGAACAAATTTGAACAAATTTTGTATGCTATGGCGCTTGAGAAAACCATGTTAAAGGAATTCGGTGCCTTCACATTCCCCTTTCCTCAGATCAGGTTAGCCACTTCAGCCTTTGAAGTAACCAACGGAAGGAGCCTGTGAGCATCACGAGCAAAGACGTGTCAGAAGTGAAAGCCCCTTAGATTATTGAACATAAATCTGTGCTTTATGTAAATGCTTTTGTACTAACTAGCAATATCTTCCAGGCATATTCGCCTCTTGGTTCACGTGAAGTTGATCTTATACATCACCCCGTGGTGGAGAGGGTAGCAAGAAAGGTAAATAAATCACCGGGGCAGGTGCTAGTGAGGTGGGCTATACAAAGAGGAACCAGTACAATTCCCATATCTGATCACTCTGAAAGAATCAAAGAGAACATTAAGGTGTTCTCGTGGGAAATTCCAGAGCAAGATTTCCAAGCCATTTGTGATATCCCAGATCAGGTACTTCTCTCTTGTCATTTAAGATTCTAAATTGATGATGTTGGAAGAAAGCTATCAGTACATGATCGACAGTGTTAATTCCACAAATAGTATTGGAAATTTATCCACTATAATAGTAGTCACACAACTATTTTATTGCAGGTAAAGTTCAGCAGCTACTTTTAATGAGACAAAACATAATCTTTACGACTTTACTGGTATAGTGTGTAAGGCACAGTAACTTTAATGTGAACAAATATAGACGTGTAAATTTATTATTACAATTTCGGTGATCATACATGCAGTTAGGCCCTAATCGTTAGCCCTGATCGGCACCATGCATGTAGGATCTGTCAAGTTTCTTATTCCTTGGTTCTGCAGGCACGAGTATTGGATGGAGAAGAATTGTTCGTGAACAAAACGGATGGGCCTTACAGGAGCGTAGCAGATATCTGGGACCATGAAGTTTAATAAGTTTTCACTTGAAACATTGTTCCATTTGACATTGTTCCATTTGGTGCTTTTAGTTTATGTAAAGAATGAGTGTGTGGTGTTGTTTCCCCTTTGGTCACCATAATAAAGTCCTTGTCCAGGATTGAAACATGTTTTTGGACTAGCTATTGCCTTTCCAAATTCTGTAATATTCGTGCAATTTTTACTGAAGAGTTGGCTTTTCTCAGTTCTCTATGCGTGGCACCGAATTTTATTGTTTGCAACTAGAATCAGAGGCGGCGAGTTTGGTCGAACGGAGTAATTATGGTTCAAATAATGTATGTTTTAAAATTTTTATTAAATATGTATAAACTATTTATTTAGAATCGATTAACTTAAAATGATTTCGCTGACCTTCTTGAAGTAATATCTGATGTTGCAGATATCAGACTAGTGATTGTGAAACTGGTGTACGACTGTGTGTCGATCATATATACTCCCTCCGTTTCAATTTATGTGAACCTATTTCCTTTTTGGTTCGTGCCAAAAAGAATGACCACTTCCCTTATTTGGAAACAATTTACCTTTATGCAATGATTTATAGCCACACAAAATATATATGCTTCATTCTACACCACAAAATCAAAAGTCTTCTCTCTTTTCTTAAACTCCGTGTCCAGTCTAATGGGTTCACATAAATTGAAACGGAGGGAGTATAATATATTCATACCCTCCCACCCTTTCTCCCCACGGGGTCTTTTTCATTTCTCTATTAACCAAGTAATAATCTGGGTGCAGAAGACCATCATTTCACGTAATGGAGGTACGCAAGCAAAGGTTATTTCTTCAGACAAGTGTCCCCACCCTCGAATTGTCTAAGTGCTCTGCTTTTCAAAATTTATTTTTATTACAGATTAATTGATCACTTCGAATTATAATAATTCATCTAGTAGTCTCCTCATCATGTTAGATAATCTTTAAGTACGGTATATTGAATTGAATTATTATGGACCCAAACGGAGAATCTACGATAATGTTAATTCTCTTTACCCTAAAATAATGTTGATTCTCTCTACCTTAAAATTCGAGTAACAATAAAACGTATATTGTGGTTTTAAAGATATGTGATTAATTTAATATTAATTGATAAATAAAGAGTTAAATATATAAATTGAAGAAGTAAAGCAAATTAAATCAGTGTGCAAGCCAAGTCTTAACATCGAGGTAGGTTAATAAGAACAATAAAATAATAAGGCAACTCTGATAGACAGTAAACAAGAAAGTGAAAGAATATATATTCCTTTGTCAATGAATCGTGCGTTACGAATGGTTAGGATTCCCTTTATATAGTAGGGGAATTCTAAATAAGGAAATCTTGTCTTTTTTGTCGTCGATAAATTCTGCCTTAGTGCCCTACATTCATAAGAAATATTGATTGTTGAGAGACTGATTTACATTTCTAATTATAGTAGGGAATCATATTATACGGCTATTGTTATAACCCATATCCACACACGTTAGTTCATTCCATAAGTTAGATAACACAAATCCAAGAAGGAATTATCCTTGAGATGATAAGAAGTTAATCCGATTAATCTTAAGTGATACAAGGGTGCATAAGGGTGATTAACAAGTATTAGACGTTAAACGAATCAAGGATGTTGTAACTCGTACTTTTGGGTAAACCTATAAATGCTTAGTATACATAGGAGGTCATGATTTAAGGTATTTGAATCATATAATATCCGTATCATAATTCTTGAAGTCAAGCGAGTTATGAAACAAAAGTCGACAAAAGTTGTTGCAACTTAGGTTCATAGTTTTACCTAAACTTTAGGTCAAATGTTATTAAGTATTTCTCCCAATATACTTGGAATTACGGGGTGATCTACCCACCAAATTGAAGATCTATGAGTCTAGTTTCCAACGCATTAAACGGTTTAGCAATACGACATTGGAATAGAGAGATATAGACATTTTCGTGAGACTGCACAAGCTGCTTAGGTGCAAGTAGGTGAGTCACCTACTTGGTTTAATGTCGGCCCAAAAGAGGGGATTTCGGGTCAGATAAGCAGCCCATTAAAAGGCTTATCTTCTGCAATATATACCTCTTTATATTTCACAAATAACCAGACCTAAGGCTCTGCAAAATTCCTCCCAAAAATTATCCACAAACCCTAATTGATTTTCCTCTCTTTCAAGTTCAAATTGGGGGTAAACACTAGAGTTTGAAGAACCAAGTTAAAGGCTGAGTTATCCAACAACAAAGGTGAGTTTACTGCTATATTTCATACATTTATTCTTCTGTAAATTCATGGCAATTCGTTATATACATGTAAGAACTCACGGGACGGTGATCGGAAGCCGTGAGTTCAAGTTATTCACTTGTAGCGGACTGTTTTGTGGACTGTTTTGTGTTGCTGTTGGGCTGCGTTTTTTATTACTGTTTTGTGGAGTTTTGGAGGAGGCAGGGTGTGGAGAAACACCATATATATGTTGGGTTGTGGTTTGCTAGTTCTTGGTAATATTTTTGGGTGGTTTGATACGACTATAGTGGCCGTCATATGTATGATGTGATTAGGTTGTGTGTGGACTGTTTTGGAAGGCTCAATATGTTTATTATTGATGTTGTTTAGGCTGTTTGGTGATTGTTTTGAATGGTGTGAAGTCCTATATATAGGGGAGGTGCTGTCCGTTTCATCACAAAATAGATTGTGGTTGGTACATAATAGTTGCGACGCTTAAACGTTAACGATAGTGTCATTTCTCCTACTGTAGACTAAGGAGTCGTGACGTTTGCATAGCTTGAGGTTGTGGCAGTATATACAAGGTATGTGTGGCTATCCCTTTCCTTCTTTTGCACGACTCCGATTAACATAATGTAATGAACGAGCTTCCAAAGATACTCTATTCTTAGAAGCTAAGCGGTACTTACATTGTTTCCCCTCTTATGGAACGATTGATGTTGATGTTGCTTCTCTTATTCTTATGTTATCAATCTTGTTGGTACTTCCCGATTCCTATAAGGTTCATAGTGAAGAGTTAGTCCTAATAAGTTGTACATAGGATACCTGTCAAGACCCGGATTTTTCCCCTAACATCGGGATTGCATTATATATATGTATCTATTTTACTCTACCGAGCCGCACTATAGTCGGCCGGGTACGGCACCTATTGTGCAACCACTGATCAGTTGGGTTTTACCGAGCTCCACGTGGCCGGGTACGATTCTACCGAGCCTTATAATGGCCGGGTATGTTTTTACCGAGCCTATTACGGCCGGGTACGATATGATAATGATGATGCCCGCAGAGGCGTATGTTTTAAAAGATTATGTATTTATACATATGTATCATGTATTTCATGTCAGTAGCCCTCAGAGGTACTCAGATGTTACAGGTTGTATATTCTCTATCCCTGCTCACATTGCTGTTCATATTTATGGTTCTCTGCCTTACATACTCAGTACTTTATTCGTACTGACGTCCTTTTATTTGTGGACGCTGCATGTCGTGCTGCAGGTCCTGATAGACAGGCAGGTGTAGCTCCCCCATCACAGTAGGTTGTCCAGTTCAGCGGTGATTGGCGAGATCCCTTCTCCGGACTTGCCTTGGTCTTGGTATGCATTTTTGTTATAGACATTATGGGTATGTCGGGGCCCTGTTCCGACTATGTTGCAGCACTTATGTTCCTTTAGAGGCTCATAGACAAGTGTCGACTCATGTATAGTTTGGTATGCCTTGTCGGCTGGTTTTTGTTGTATAGTCTTTCATTTTAGCGTGGAAGCTTGTACCATGTTTCTTGATTGTCTGGTCATCCCATGTTATGTAGGTTCATGCAATCATATTTTATTGTTGGTTGTTCATGATCCATGTCTACCATTTATATTGGTCTAGTCAGCCTAAAAGATAATAAAGAAGGTTAGATAAAAGGTACGTTGGTGCTTGGCAAGTATGGTCGGGTGCTAGTCATGGTCCTCCAGTTTGGGTCGTGACAAACTTGGTATCAGAGCAAGTCTGTCCTAGGGATTGTCTATGAGCCGTGTCTAGTAGAGTCTTGATTATGGATGTGTAGCGCGCCATATTTATAATCAGGAGGCTACATGACATCTAGGGTTGTTACCTTCTTCCTGAATCTAGATCGTGCATAGAGTTGAGTCGTAAGTGTTCGTCTCTAATATTCACCATGTTTTCTTTCAGCGATGCCTTCGACTAGGAAACAAACAATTAGTAGACGGCTTGATACAGCTGCGGGAGAGGGTACCGGTCAGGTGCCCCAAGCCAGAGCAGGCCAAAGTGAGGCTTAGAGTGAGATGCCGTCTCATACCTCATCTACTCCGTCTCCTCCAGAGGATATTAGGTGGCACCCAGCACCTCCAGCTCCTCCGTCTAGCACTAAAGACCAGGATATGCGGGGTGCTTTGCAGTTATTGACTAGCTTGGTAGCTGCTCAGGCTCAGAGGCAGAATATAGGTGTTGCTGATAACCAGTTAGTACAAGAGTTCGTGATTTTATTAATTTAGACCCTCCGGTGTTTACCGGATCAGACCCCAAGGAGGATCCGCAGACTTTTATTGACCAGGTTCATCGTACACTACGGGTTATGCATGTTAGTGATACAGGAGGCAGTAGAGTTGGCTTCTTATCGGCTACGGGATTTAGCAGTTCTTTGGTATGATAGTTGGGAGAGATCCAGGGGTCCGAACGCTCCTCCAGCTGTGTGGAAGGATTTTTCTGAGGCCTTTCTTCATCACTATTTGCCAGTTGAGATACGACGAGCTAGAGCTGATAAGTTCTTGAACCTTAGACAAGGTAATTTAAGTGTGCGAGAGTATAGCATGCAGTTTGATTCTTTAGCAAGGTATGCTCCCCATATGGTGGCCGAGATGTGTGATAGGGTGCATTTATTCGTGAACGGGTTGGGACCCCATCCGATAAATGAGTGTATGACAGCCTCCTTGGTAGAAGGCATGGATATTTCCCGTATTCAAGCTTATGCTCAGACCCTAGAGGATCGTAAGCGCCAGCAGAGGGCAGATAGGGAGCAGGATAAGGGCTAGCATAAGAGGGCAAGATTTGCAAGGTATTCTGATGACTTTAAAGGCAGCGCCAGGCTCTAGTCTTTGAGGAGTTCGGCGCCATCCGTAGCTAGTGCTCCTCCACAGTTTCAGAGGCCTCGATATGATCGATCCTATTCTGGTCCAGGTCAGAGTTCGCAGGCATCTGGATCGCAACATCACAGGGATACTAGTTAGATGAAACCCCCAACACCACGTTGTGATCAGTGCGGCAAGGCCCACTTTGGACTGTGCCGTCGAGGTTCTGATGCGTGTTATTCTTGCGGACAGCCTGGCCATATGATTAGGGATTGTCCTAACAGGGGAGGTGATGGTATGGCTCAACCAACTAGATCTGTGTCTGGTTCTTCCTCATCAGTTCGACCTCCAGCACGGGGTTTTCAGCAGTCGACAGGTCGTGGTAGAGGTAGAGGTGCAGGACCGAGTTCGAGTGGTGCTCAAAATCGAACATATGCTCTAGTAGGTCGACAGGATCTCGAGTCATCTCCAGATGTTGTTACAGGTATATTATCTGTGTTTTCTTATGATGTATATGCGTTGATTGATCCGGGATCTACATTATCATATGTTACACCCTTTGTGGCTAATAAGTTTGGCATTGAACCTGAATTGATAAGTAAACCCCTTGCGGTATCTACTCCAATAGGAGATTCTGTGATTGCTAGAAGGGTATATAGAGGTTGCACTGTGATGATTTGTAGTCGTCAAACCTCGGCAGATTTATTTGAATTAGAAATGGTTGATTTTGATGTGATACTGGGAATGGACTGGTTGGCCTCATGCTATGCAAATGTTGACTGTCGTATGAAGATGGTTAAGTTTCAATTTTCTGGTGAACCCGTCATTGAATGGAAGGGGAACATTGCTACATCGAAAGGTAGGTTTATTTCCTATCTTAAGGCAAGGAAAATGATCTCAAAAGGTTACATTTATCATCTTGTTCGCGTTAGGGATGCAGAGGCGAAGTTGCCTACTCTACAATCTATCCCCGTGGTCAATGAATTTCCAGATGTTTTCCCAAATGAACTCCCAGGTCTTCCTCCAGAAAGGGAGATTGAGTTTAGCATTGATGTCTTGCCTGACACTCAACCGATCTCTATCCCTCCATATAGAATGGCCCCGGCAGAGCTGCGAGAGTTGAAGGCGCAGTTAAAGGACTTGCTGGATAAGGGCTTCATTAGGCCTAGCACTTCACCTTGGGGTGCGCCAATCCTATTCGTGCGGAAGAAAGATGGGTCATTACGGATGTGTATCGACTATCGGCAGTTGAATAAGTTTACTATAAAGAACAAGTATCCACTTCCAAGAATTGACGACCTATTTGACCAACTCCGGGGTGCCAAGTATTTCTCCAAGATTGACTTACGTTTAGGGTATCATCAGGTGAGGGTTAAGGAGAAGGATATTCCAAAGACGGCCTTTCGGACAAGATATGGGCACTTTGAGTTCTTGGTGATGTCGTTCGGGCTAACAAATGCCCCAGCAGCTTTTATGGATCTCATGAATACTGTATTCAAGCCCTATCTTGATGTGTTCGTGATTGTATTCATTGATGACATTCTGGTGTATTCTCGTTCGGAGGAGGAACATGCGAGCCACTTGCGGATAGTATTACAGATGCTTCAGGATCGTAAGTTATATGCTAAGCTCGCCAAATGTGAATTCCGGCTGAACTCAGTAGCATTCCTTGGCCATGTGATATCTGACGAGGGTATTAGTGTCGACACTCAGGAAGATTGATGCAGTAAAGAATTGGCCGAGACCTACAACACCATCAGAAGTTCGTAGCTTCCTGGGGCTAGCAGGATATTATAGGCGATTTGTAGAAGGGTTTTCCTCTATATCAGCACCATTGACTAAGTTAACACCGAAAGCTACCAAGTTCCAGTGGTCTAACACTTGTGAACGTAGTTTTCAGGAGCCGAAGGATCGATTGACATCCGCACCGGTGCTCACTCTCCCTGAAGGAACAGAAGGATATGTGGTATATTGTGATGCCTCGGGTATAGGTTTGGGGTGCGTGTTGATGCAGCATGGGAAGGTGATTTCATATGCATCAAGACAATTGAAGAAGCATGAAAAGAATTATCCAACCCATGATTTGGAATTGGCTGCAGTAATATATGCTTTGAAGATATGGCGGCACTACTTATACGGCGTCCATGTTGACATCTACACAGATCACAAGAGTCTACAATACATCTTCAAGCAGAAAGAGTTGAATTTGAGGCAGCGTAGGTGGCTTGAATTACTAAAGGACTACGACGTCGAGATATTGTATCATCCCGGTAAAGCCAATGTTGTGGCAGATGCTCTCAGCCGTAAGTCAATGGGAAGCTTAGTACATATTGATGCAGGTAGATGGGGGTTGACTAAAGAGCTTTATCAGCTAGCCAATATGAGAATCAGATTGTTAGACTCTGATGACGGAAGTGTTACTGTACAAAATACATCAGAATCATCTTTGGTAGGAGAGGTAAAAGCACGGCAATATGAAGATCCTATCTTACTACGATTGAGAGAGAACATTCAGCAGTGTAAAATTACGGCTTTTGAGATCGGAGGAGATGGGGCACTGAGATACCAGGGCCGATTATGTGTGCCGAATGTAGAAGGTTGCGAGAAAAGATTATGAATGAAATTCATCAATCCCGATATTCCATCCATCCTGGCTCAACAAAGATGTATCATGATGTCAAGGAGCACTATTGGTGGGATAACATGAAAAAGTCTATTGCAGAATTTGTAGCCCGGTGTCCCAATTGTCAACAAGTAAAGATAGAACATCAGAAACCCGGTGGATTGCTTCAGAATATAGAAATTCTGACCTGGAAATGGGAGGTGATTAATATGGACTTTGTTATTGGATTACCTCGATCTTATCATAAGTTTGACTCTATCTGGGTGATAGTTGATCGACTTACAAAATGTGCTCATTTTATGCCAATTAAGATAACTTACTCGGCTGAAGATTATGCGAAGTTGTATATCAAGGAGATTGTTAGGCTTCATGGTGTGCCGGTATCTATTATATCGGATCGAGGAGCTCAATTTACGGCTAACTTTTGGAGGTCTTTTCAGAAAGGTTTAGGCACACAGGTGAATCTCAGCACTGCATTTCATCCGCAGACTGACGGACAGGCTGAACGTACCATTCGGACATTGGAAGATATGCTACGAGCATGTGTTCTAGATTTTAAGGGAAATTGGGATGACCATCTTCCACTCATAGAATTTGCCTACAATAATAGCTACCATTCCGGTATTAAAATGGCCCCATATGAGGCACTATATGGGAGGAGATGTAGATCACCAGTTGGATGGTTCGAAGTCGGTGAAACAGAATTATATGGGCCAGATTTGATTCACCAAGCCATTGAGAAGGTGAAAGTGATACGGGAACGATTGAGGACGGCACAAAGCAGGCAAAAGTCTTATTCCGATGTCCGACGTCGTGATTTAGAATTTGAGGTTGGTGATTGGGTTTTCCTGAGGATTTCACCAATGAAGGGTGTTATGCGTTTTGGAAGGAAAGGTAAGCTGAGTCCAAGGTATATCGATCCGTAGAAAATTCTTCAACGAATTGGACAAGTTGCTTATGAGTTAGAATTGCCATCCGAATTAGAATTTGTCCACCCGGTATTCCATGTATCTATGTTGAGGAAATGTATTGGAGACCCTTCTCGAGTTGTACCTATCAAAGATGTTCAAGTTACGGAGGATCTATTATATGAAGAAGTGCCAGTGGCCATATTAGATCGACAAGTCCGCAAGCTGAGAACAAAAGATGTAGCTTCCGTCAAAGTATTGTGGAGGAACAAGAATGTGAAAGAAATGACATGGGAAGCGGAAAAAGAGATGAAGTCTAAATACCCTTACCTATTCCAGAATGATGATAACAAGGATGTTGGTGGAACGCAAGATACATTATAAAGGTGAAATGGCTTTATGAGGTAAGCAATAACTTGAGAACTCTCTTGCTTAATACAAAGTGGTGATATGTAAATAATGTCCATGTCCATAATGCTTTGTGTAGCCTTGTGTGGTCATACTTTGAGCTTCACTGCTTGCAAATTTTGCTAGTGACCATTTTATAGGGGAAAATTGACCAAAAATTTCCGCTAGAATCCACGATGATTTGGACTCCCCATAAACCCTTACATTCGAGGACGAATGTTCCTAAGGGGGGAGGGTGTTATAACCCATATCCACACACGTTAGTTCATTCCATAAGTTAGATAACACAAATCCAAGAAGGAATTATCCTTGAGATGATAAGAAGTTAATCCGATTAATCTTAAGTGATAAGAGGGTGCATAAGGGTGATTAACAAGTATTAGACGTTAAACGAATCAAGGATGTTGTAACTCGTACTTTTGGGTAAACCTATAAATGCTTAGTATACATAGGAGGTCATGATTTAAGGTATTTGAATCATATAATATCCGTATCATAATTCTTGAAGTCAAGCGAGTTATGAAACAAAAGTCGACAAAAGTTGTTGCAACTTAGGTTCATAGTTTTACCTAAACTTTAGGTCAAATGTTATTAAGTATTTCTCCCAATATACTTGGAATTACGGGGTGATCTACCCACCAAATTGAAGATCTATGAGTCTAGTTTCCAACGCATTAAACGGTTTAGCAATACGACATTGGAATAGAGAGATAGAGACATTTTCGTGAGACTGCACAAGCTGCTAGGTGCAAGTAGGTGAGTCACCTACTTGGTTTAATGTCGGCCCAAAAGAGGGGGATTTCGGGTCAGATAAGCAGCCCATTAAAAGGCTTATCTTCTGCAATATATACCTCTTTATATTTCACAAATAACCATACCTAAGGCTCTGCAAAATTCCTCCCAAAAATTATCCACAAACCCTAATTGATTTTCCCTCTCTTTCAAGTTCAAATTGGGGGTAAACACTAGAGTTTGAAGAACCAAGTTAAAGGCTGAGTTATCCAACAACAAAGGTGAGTTTACTGCTATATTTCATACATTTATTCTTCTGTAAATTCATGGCAATTCGTTATATACATGTAAGAACTCACGGGACGGTGATCGGAAGCCGTGAGTTCAAGTTATTCACTCGTAGCGGACTGTTTTGTGGACTGTTTTGTGTTGCTGTTGGGCTGCATTTTTTATTACTGTTTTGTGGAGTTTTGGAGGAGGCAGGGTGTGGAGAAACACCATATATATGTTGGGTTGTGGTTTGCTAGTTCTTGGTAATATTTTTGGGTGGTTTGATACGACTATAGTGGCCGTCATATGTATGATGTGATTAGGTTGTGTGTGGACTGTTTTGGAAGGCTCAATATGTTTATTATTGATGTTGTTTAGGCTGTTTGGTGATTGTTTTGAATTGTGTGAAGTCCTATATATAGGGGAGGTGCTGTCCGTTTCATCACAAAATAGATTGTGGTTGGTACATAATAGTTGCGACGCTTAAACGTTAACGATAGTGTCATTTCTCCTATTGTAGACTAAGGAGTCGTGACGTTTGCATAGCTTGAGGTTGTGGCGGTATATACAAGGTATGTGTGGCTATCCCTTTCCTTCTTTTGCACGACTCCGATTGTACATAATGTAATGAACGAGCTTCCAAAGATACTCTATTCTTAGAAGCTAAGCAGTACTTACATTGTTTCCCTTCTTATGGAACAATTGATGTTGATGTTGCTTCTCTTATTCTTATGTTATCAATCTTGTTGGTACTTCCTGATTCCTATAAGGTTCATAGTGAAGAGTTAGTCCTAATAAGTTGTACATAGGATACCGACCTTACGTCACTCCTAAAGGTCTACAAGGTGTTTCCATGAGTCGAGCATGCATTATATATATGTATCTATTTTACTCTACCGAGCCGTACTATAGTCGGCCGGGTACGGCACCTATTGTGCAACCACTGATCAGTTGGGTTTTACCGAGCTCCACGTGGCCGGGTACGATTCTACCGAGCCTTATAATGGCCGGGTATGTTTTTACCGAGCCTATTATGGCCGGGTACGATATGATAATGATGATGCCCACAGAGGCGTATGTTTTAAAAGATTATGTATTTATACATATGTATCATGTATTTCATGTCAGTAGCCCTCAGAGGTACTCAGATGTTACAGGTTGTATATTCTCTACCCCTGCTCACATTGTTGTTCATATTTATGGTTCTCTGCCTTACATACTCAGTACTTTATTCGTACCGACGTCCTTTTATTTGTGGACGCTGCATGTCGTGCTGCAGGTCCTGATAGACAGGCAGGTGTAGCTCCACCATCACAGTAGGTTGTCCAGTTCGGCGGTGATTGGCGAAATCCCTTCTCGGACTTGCCTTGGTCTTGGTATGCATTTTTGTTATAGACATTATGGGTATGTCGGGGCCCTGTTCCGGCTATGTTGCAGAACTTATGTTCCTTTAGAGGCTCATAGACAAGTGTCGACTCATGTATAGTTTGGTATGCCTTGTCGGCTGGTTTTTGTTGTATAGTCTTTCATTTTAGCGTGGAAGCTTGTACCATGTTTCTTGATTGTCTGGTCATCCCATGTTATGTAGGTTCATGCAATCATATTTTATTGTTGGTTGTTCATGATCCATGTCTACCATTTATATTGGTCTAGTCAACCTAAAAGATAATAAAGAAGGTTAGATAAAAGGTACGTTGGTGCTTGGCAAGTATGGTCGGGTGCTAGTCATGGTCCTCCAGTTTGGGTCGTGACAACCGCCAAGTACAAATTCGTTCCAGAATTTATGCCGGGGTCTTCGGGCTGTTGTGGGAATCTTGCTCTTTCTGTTAATAAACCATAACGGTATTATCTCGAATTTTGTCATATTCGGCCTTGGCCTTCATCGAGCATTTCGGTCCTTAAATTTTATACTATGCCATCGAGCTCGAACCATGTCTATTTTGAGTTTTTTCTCGAAGTAACTCCCCTTACCTACGAAATCAGGCATACCTATCATATAAGAACCTCAACTAATTTGTGTTGCGACGTAGTCATAACAGAGCATGTATGAAGATTCATATAGCTGACATCAACAAACTTGGGGTGGGAGTATATGTTCTCGACTTCACATTATTTATGTGCATCTCTTCTTAGTCCTAGTGAGCGGATACTAGTTGGCCAACTTTTCGAGACTGAATCACACATCGATAGCTGAAGAAGTATTGCACTACAAGTAAGGGTGTCATTACTTTATTAAGAGATAACAAGTATCTACATGTAAATGTAATATTCCAGGCTCTCACTTATTTTCTATCCTTGCATTCTATTTTTTTATGACTGAATCTTTAAAACCAGCGAGATTGTTGGCAAAAAAGTAAGTAAAAGTAACTCTGCTTCAAGTCGTGTTTCCAGTAACACAAGAAAAACACTCCATGAGTATAGTATGAAAGTACTCAAAAAAGGATATAAACAAAGGAAAGTCAGGTTTTTGTTGACCGTTATGAACTCTTTTGCTATTATCAGTACCTTTGTATTCAGTTTGTGTTTCGCTAATTAGTTTGAAAAGCACTTCTGAGCAACAATTGGTGTTTGGCCAAGCTTTAAAAAACTACTTCTAACTGTATTTTTCTCATGTTATGAAATAATAAAAGAAGAAGAACAATATTGCAGAGAAATAAAGGGAGGAAATTCTTATTGAATTTTGGGATGATTTACAATGGGGTAAGACCCATCTATTTATAGGAGAAATATGACTTAGTCACAAAGTAAAACTCTCCACAAGATAGACATTCACTCTAAATAGAATTTTATTCTTAACACTCCCCCTTGAATGTGTACTCAATAAGTAATGTGCCTCATTAAAACCTTAACTAAAATAAAACCCAATGGGAAAAAAATCTAGAAAAGGAAAAAGAGTACACATAACTAATAATACGCCTTTTGGTTGCCTCGTTAAAAACCTTGTAAGGAAAACCCAGTGGGACAAAACCTTGTAAGGGAAAAAGAGTGCAACGCGCATTAACTCCCCCTGATGATAGCGTCAATTCACATCCTTGAGCTTTCGCATCCCAATCTTGTGCACTAGCTTCTTGAAGGTTGACGTCGACAAAGATTTTATATCAGTTTCAATGTGTTTTCATAACGACATAACATAGAGATCTCTTCATTTATATATTCAGGTACATGAATCTCTCATGAGATATACGATGTGTTATGTCATGTGATCTTCTAGATTACTTGCCTCCTTTATTATGATCCTTTTGATCATTTGCTCACCTTCTTTATGAAGAAGTTTATTTGAAACCGATTTGTCTATACGCTTTAAGCTTACCATAGACTTTATCCTTCTAGGACTTAATATGAGCATTTGCAATGAGAATATAGTTACTTTATTTGGGTCAACAAATGCGTCGGCATGCTTTGCAATAAATTGCACATGAATTATCCTTTTATGAACTTCAAGTTCATATTATTTTATACGAGGATCTAGATGTATACATGATAATTCATTCCATGTAACGTTTTCTCAACTGTTGTATCTTATCTCCCCCTCGTGTTAGAAAAACTAACTTGTTTCCTAAACTTTGAGAACCCATCTTTGTGTGTTATGATGTTAATCAAAATATACATCGCACATCAATAATAATAAGATAGAATTATTTGGTTCCTGACCCTGACTACTTGTGAGGGGAGAATGTAATATACTTTCGTATATAACGTATATCAAACTGATATATATAAACTTTGTTCTCATAAGCAATAATTTAGCTATTAAGTAGAGGCACTCAATAAATCATTTTGCTAAACCAACTGTGATGTAAACCAACTTATCAAGATAAACTATCTTGAATAGAAAATCTGGAATATGCTCTAAATT
This sequence comes from Nicotiana noctiflora, assembly GCA_032618575.1. Lineage (NCBI taxonomy): Eukaryota > Viridiplantae > Streptophyta > Magnoliopsida > Solanales > Solanaceae > Nicotiana > Nicotiana noctiflora. The sequence continues at coordinate 39,654 of JASVEL010009569.1, read as the reverse complement.
AAATTATTGAGCAAGTTACCTCGCACACACCGTCCAGGTTGCGGGTTAATAATAATTGCACATGTAACCATCTCATAGATGCATCCTATGTGGTATACATGGCAGGTGAATGGGCCCATATTCACCTTTGATATTTCTAGCATTCATGGGATTCAATCCCAGTTTTAGTTGGTCAATTAATTAATGAGAACAAGCAATGTAAGAGAATCCGTAAAGAACTTTCTAGTTCTTTAATATACCCATGTGAATTCTCTTATTTTTGCACATCATACTTAAATGATATAGCTAAACCAATTATGGCAACTGAATAAATTATAAATATTGATAAATTTCAGATTTACACCATGATGTGTGCAATTATGAATAAACTCCAAGTTTATTATGATATGAGTTTTTATATCAATAAAATATCACTTCATTGTGGTATTCTTTTGTTTCTGTAGTACAAATTGGAGATAAAGCGGGTAGCTTTTTACATACATATTATCCTGCTACAAGTTGTAGTAATAGAAGATATTAAATCTTTCCTTTATTTATAGTCTCAATATAATCAATTGTTATACTTTGGAAACTGAATAAGTTTCTTTGAGACTTACTACAACACAATATCTTATTGGTAATTAATTGTGTTTCTCCAAAATAATAATAATTGGCTGTTCCAGAGCTCTCAATTAATTTGCACTACCACAGATTCATCATCATCCATGTGGCGAATATCTCTTTTAAAGAGAAAGTTATACCATTATGGTTATGGTCAAAATTATATGCAAGATCTGCTTCTTGCATTAGTGTTATTCTTTAATAATCACATTACTAAAATATTTTGGCGTACGATAGGTACGTGACCAATGACCATTCATGCCATAATAATGATATTATTTTCTTATATCATCTCAAACCTCCTTTTAGGGGTGAGTGTGGTGTAATCACTACCACTAGCACGTTCATATTCTCTGAAGAATGAATATGTATTATAAGTAAGATGTTGTCACATTCACATCATGAATGGACCATAATCATCTATATGTGCTTTATAAAATCTCATGTCAAATCGATGACAAATATTACTTTCACAGAGTGAAGGATTATTTTGAGAATACTTATTGTTCTCATTACCACAATGATGACGATATAATTTCGTCTATTGCCACGTCCATATCCATTGATTATTCATGGTAATAATTTTGTCTTCTTTCGGACTTATTACATACTGTTATCACATTCTCTAAAGGGAATGAGAATGGAGCAAATTCAATGGGACGGGTTTTCAATTCTTTGCCCACAATCATACATGAATTTAATCATGGCAAGGCATAAAAACTTTACCACTTTGGGTGGTTATAATTTCTTTCAAACTCCATTAGAGTTGCAAACAAAATTTATCGTCTTTGCTTGTATTTAAAATCAAATAATATAATGTCAAGAATTTGAAAGTGAAAAGTAAAATACTTACCTTAAATCCATAAATTAATCATGAAGGAAGTTCTTAGAATAACTGACAATCATAATCCCAAAGCTTCTACTCAATTGGTTAGAGTCTCGTGCTGATAACGTGTTATGAAATAATAAAAGAAGAAGAACAATATTGCAGAGAAATAGAGGGAGAAAATTCTTATTGAATTTTGGGATGATTTACAATGGGGTAAGACTCATCTATTTATAGGAGAAATATGACTTAGTCACAAAGTAAAATTCTTCGCAAGATAAACATTCACTCTAAATAGAATTTTATTCTTAACATCTCAAAAGTTTTTCAAAAAAGTACTTTTGGAAATAATCTACTTTTTCTTGCAACTCCAAAACTGCTTCTGCTTCTATTCAATGGCACTTTTTTCCTTCCAGAAGTTTCGCCAAACACCTCAATTTTTTGTCGAAAGCACTTTAGCCAAAAAAAAACTTTGGCCAAACTGGCTAATAGTTGATTTGGTTTTGTCTAAAGGAAAGATATATCTACAACTTTCAACATCTGGACAGGGAGCACAATCACGTAAGGTCAAATAAGAAACAAAACCAAGGATATTACCTACATACGACAACAAATGAACCAAATTCTTACCATCCTTCAAAGTTCCTAGGCAAAGATATTTTAGAAGCAAGGATCCTAGATTGGAAGAACAAAGATTGCTCAACACAGATTGTTTAAACAGGCCACAGTTCAGAGTAAATATCCATTTTGAACCTGCCCCCCACCACTCAAAATACCAGAAAAAAAAACAAGTTTTAACTCAAAACTCACATGAATTTCGTCCAACTTGTCTGAATTGAAACAGAAAAAAAGAAGTAACGCATCTCAGCTGAATGTTGTAGCTCTATTTCAACGTGCTAGCTAACACATAGTCGTGTACTCGCAACTGTTATTGTACAAGCAAATGAATTAAACAACATGAACGTGATACAGATGATATTTGCCTACAATGAGAAGTATAAAAAGGATGACATTTTTCCTGCTTGTGTGAGAATTACAAAGAGAAATAAGAAAAAACTAAAGCTACTGAAACTACGCTGGATTATTGATGATCACCACCACTGATGAACAAGAACTCCACTTTCTCTTAGAGAAGTAAAGAGATCCAAGCATTGGCCATATGTATGCTCATACTTAGAAGACCTCTCCCCGGGACAGCATTTCTGCCACCTATTGTAATGGCATTCAAGAAAAACTTCATCAATCAGACAAATCGCCCCCGTTTCAAACAATCTGGGAATCAAATCAAATTCAGTGCCTTCAACGTCCATCTTCATCACGACATAATCCCTCTCCGATACACTACTCTTCAACCATTCAGCAAAGTCAAAACCTTGGATCAAATCGACCTCACTCGCAGAGTTACTAGAAGATTCAACAGGTTGAATTCTTCCCATCCCTCGCCCTTTGGCCACATCTTTATGACCCGGGTCTTGATTAATCTCAAACGACAATGTCTCATTCCTCACCCAAGCAGCATAGGGCAACAAAGTCACCCCTTTTTTACCCTCATACTGCCCGTGGAAAGTCTTGTCAGCCTCAATAGCATATATCTCAAATGTCTTATTCTGTTTTGGATACTGCTTCTTAAACCAACTCACAATGCTCGAACCGTAACTCCTTGCTCCAACATCAACATACACATACCTCTGCTTAAAACTTATATCCGCCATGGACGACAAATACTTTATTTTCTGTGCATTCTTCTTTAGAGTAATCCATGGTTTCTTGGGTTCCTCTTTAATCAAAGGCTCAGCTTTTTTAATCAGCTTCATTTTATAATCCGGAACATTACATTTGTTCTTCGAATCACTACTCACTTTTTCTTCAACATTTACATCCCCAAAAACAACTTTTTTCATAACAATCTCATGAATTGTATTTGAATCAGAACCATCAATATTCCTAGACTTAATCAATGTACAACAGTTAAACAAATGAAGGAATGAATTGAAACTGTACGTATCTTTAGAACCTGTTGTATGGACGACCAAAAACCCTTCGGGTTTCAGAGTCCGACAAATCTCCGCCGCGAAATCCCCCGGCTTCGTCGACCTATCTATCATTCCGGCACCGGAAAATATGAAATCAAATGTATTATCTTCAAAAGGCTGTTTAACAGCTTTACCTGTAACAACCAAAGGCTTTGAGCCTTTCTTGTATATCCCAACTGAGTCGGCGATCCCAATTTCCTTTAAAGCGAAAACATCAGCACCTACTGGAGTTTCAACGCAAAGGGTCTTCGAATTCGGGCTCAAAAATCCCTCTGCAACAAGATCCTGAAACACAGAAGAATAGAAACGGGCCGATTTTTGGAAATCTGGGCTGGTCCATAGATCGGGAAGTTTGGGCTTCGCCGGAGCAGATTTTTCGCTTGTCGTCATGACCGCTGATACAGACTCGGTCAGCTGCCCAACGCCGGCGGTAATAACATTCAGATTTTCGGGCAGGGAGAAGAAACAAAAATCGCCGAGGTCACAGGTTTCGCCTTTGAGAGTCACCACGTAAGCAAAACGACAACCAAGAATCACAACACAGAATAGAAACAAACGAACCAACACATTCCTTAAAAAACCCGGCTTTCCCGTACTATGATCCATCAAACAAGGTATTCTTGTGTATTTTTTGTAAATATTATAAACAAAAATTGGAAAATACAAAAGTGAAAGAAGCTAAAATTGGAAAATAGAAAAGATGGGATTACCGAGAACAGAAACGAGCAGAGGTATGATTAGCGCCGATAAGAGAACGGTGAGACATGGGTTTTGAAAAGGGTAAAATTAAAGGGGCATAAGGGGTTAACATTTTTGGTAAGAAATAAGAAAACTGTATGATTTGTAGGCGAAATTTACTCTTTTGTATATTTCTTCATCTATAAATCTGAAACCCAAAACCCAATTTATAATTTTCTCACTGGGATTATGAAGAAATCAACAAAACCCAGTTCCTAAAAATTGCTGGTTTTGGGATGTGTAGAGAGAGAAAATTCAAAGAGAGATAAAAGAATGAAGAAAAATGAGTTGCAGGGGCTAGAGAGAGGGGGAGATAAGAAGAAAAAGGGTGTGAAGATGACGGGAATTTAGTTTAGGGTGGCGTGGGCCCCGGGTGAATGCGTGGGAGAGTGCTTTTGGGTAAATTTAACAGCGAAAGGAGGTTGGGTTTGACTACTCGGTTTAGAGCGCGCTTCTTTTTAATTACGGTTTTGCCCTCTTTATTTATGTGCATAGACATATTTATTACTTAATCCTAATTAAATTAATATGTATTTTCATTTTTATTCTCGACTATTAAATTAAATTATTGATTCAATAATTAAAAAAACAAAAATGAGAAAATATACCTCTATACGATAAGAAAAAGGTTTAAAAATAATTCCCGTTATATTTTGGGTTTAATATACTCTTGTTATAATATTATTGGTTCAAATATATCTATCTTTCGTTAATTTCGTAGGCGCCGATATTTGATGAGGTGGATGCTACATGTTACGCCACATAAGTGCCCCTAACCTATTTTACCCCTCTCATTCATTTATTCTTTCACCACTAAAATTTTCTTTGAGGGAAGGAAATTTTAGTGATAAAAATAATATAAGACATGAGTAAAATGGGTAAGGGCCACTGAGGTGGCATGTCACGTAAAGTTTACCTCATCAAATATTAGTGTCACGTAAGATTAAATGTCGATACAGACGAACTTAATAAAAGACGGATATATTTAAACTAATTTGGACTAAAATATAACAAGAGATATATTGACATATATTTAAACATTTTTAGTAGGAAAGGAATATTTGGTCCTTTCCGCTAAAAAATTTACTCGATTCGAGTAAGTACTTAACGAAGAGAGTGATTTTGGGTAAATTAACGGCGAAACTTTTTCTGTGTACTGGGTTTAGAAGTGGACTTGAGTTGAATTACGGTTTTGTCCATCTGGAGATGCTATTCTAGGCCAGCTAATGTTCAAGTTGTATACGGTTTCTTTTGTGTTTTTGTCTTGCTTCTGGTTATGTATTAATTATTGGACGCGGAAAGGAAACGGCTCTTTAATGATTGGCTCCTTTTTTTAATTTTATTATTACGATTGGCATTTTTTTCTCTCTTTTACTAATTCTTTTATTTTTTACACCGTACATGAGTGTTACTCCCAATAAGTGATTAATTTGGCTTTTTAATTTAATCCAAAATAAATATTTATTTATATAATAAAAAATTAATTTATCATTTCAAAATTTTCCTCATATTAAATTATGCTGCAATATTTAATTAAGGATAGTTTAGTCATACTAATTATTTTTGTTTAAAATTTTGTATTTTTTTAATAGGTATATCTAAGACAAATTAATCACTTATTGTGGATATGAGGGAATAACTACTTACTTACTAGCATATCACTTTCTTGTTTTGTTCAAGTTAAGCATCTGCATTTATTAGAGATAATTATTTGGACTGGTTCTAGATAATCTTGTTATAGAAACAATCTTTGCACCCATCAATGCATAAAATTTTAATTAACTTGTGAACATTAATGTGGAACAAGAAGATAGAAGAGGATTTTGTTATCACTTGCCGGAGTTCAATATAAAAAGTTTTCTATAAAATTGATTGAATAGTAGAAACTCTATTATTTCCAATTTACTAATATAATCTGTCTCGGTATAAGATATAAGAAAAAATGACTTTAAAATTTTAATGTCTTAAATATGCTATAATATGTATTTGGCTATAAAAACTTTTTATTTAGAAATAAAGGTAAATCTAAAGTTAGATTATTTTTAAATATAAAAATATATATTTTTTAAACAAACTAGTAAGTAGAAAGTATATAGTATCACAGAAACTACAAAACAAATAAGTAGCTGGAGATTAACACGTCAATAATATTATCTATATCAACATCTATATTTATTAACTATTTTTTTTTTGGTCAAATGTCAAATTTTATTTAACCAATAATGATATTTACACCACCTCTAACTCTTTTGGACTAAAGAGTTAAACTCAAACAACATCAAAATAACTTATAAAAAAATATTTACAGACTTAATAGTTCCTCTGCTAGACTAGACTTCATATAGGAAAGTTATTCACTCTTTTCAAGTACTTCTTCCATTTTGCCTTCTGATGTCTTTTAATGTGTAATTGAAGGATAATGTCTCTTATCTTCTTATTCATATCAATTTTCTTTCCCTGTAATCTGCGCATGTTCCTTTCTATCCAAGTATGGTATATTAGTGATGCAAATAGAAATGCCAGAATACTACCATAAGCTCGACTATTTTTTTGTTCTTGCACTCAGCTATTTAACTTCCTCTTCACGTGAACCAATCTGATGCTTCTCTCCTATCCAGTTAAGCAGAGTATCTCATATGCTCCTTCAGTATTGACATTCAAATTACAAGTGAGCCGTAGTTTTATTTTTTACATTCTTACATAAAACACATCGAAGATCAACATATATGCCCCATACTACTAGTCTATCCAGAATAGTGAGTCTGTGATTTAAAGCTAGCCATAGTGTAAAGTTGTGTCTAAGAATATTTGTACCGAGTAGTAAGGCATTTCACCCAACCTTTGGATATTGAAGTCTTGATAGAGTGTACATCTTCTGGATATTGAATTGCCCCCTTCTGGAAAACTTGTTAATATTTGCAAAAGATTCAATATTTTTGTACCAGTCTTTAATATCAAATATTTTCCTTACCAGCCAGCAAGCTTGATTAGGAGTCTGCATAATATTGAAATCATACTTCTTTATCTACACTGAGTGTATCCATTAGATCAAGAGTGCATTCTTCTTTGGTTCATAACATTTAGACCTCTAGCTGGTACAGATATGCATATTCTGTCCCAGCAAATCAAACTTTTTGAACGACTATAGCTTCATGTCCATATAAAATTCTACAAACACAGTACTAGTTGTATAATCTTCTTAGGTATCAAAAGCATAGATTTGAATTTTAAATAAAACACTTCTTATCAATTGTAGTCTACCACTGTATGATAGGAGTTTTGATATCCGACACTTTATTCTGTTTGTAATCTTCTCCACTAATAGCATACATTGTTGAATAGATAATTTTCTTGAGGATAAAGGAACTCCCAAGTACTTAAAGGGCAAGGATTTCAGCTTGAATTGATAGTCAGTGCATATCAATTCTTTAAACCCCTAAGTAACTCCAGATACATAAATAGAGCTTTTATCTAAATTAGCCATGAGCCCTATCACTTTTGAGAAATGGTTGAACTTGTCTAGTAGTAGTTGAATAGAGATCTTGTAAGTCATGCAACACAAGATCAGAACATATGCAAAACAAATATGAGTGAGATTCATTTTTGCATATCTTGGAGGGAAATTGAAATCAGGAGTATCATTGAGAGTCTTCAAAGTTCTACTCAAATACTCCATCACTAGGACAAATAAGTATGGGGACATAGGATCCCCTTGTCTCAATCCCTTCTTTGCTTGAAATCTTTCTGTGAGTCCACAACTAATCAATATAGAATAGTTTGTATTACATACACATTCCATAATCCATTGTACTATCTTAGTAGGTAGCCCATACTCCCCAATATCATTTGTAAGAATGACCATTCAACATAATCGTAGACCTTTCTTATATCCACTTTGATAATACATCTAGGTGAAATTTCTTTTTTTTTGCCACACCTTTTCACCAACTCATGAGCAAGATAATATTGTCTAGAATACTTTTTCCTCCTATGAATCATGACTGAGCTAGTACAACAATGAAGTCCACCCTTATTTTTAGTCTTAAAGTGAGAATCCTAGCAATGAGTTTGTAGATTGTGGTACAACATGCTATAGGCCAGAATTCTTTGACAAAAGAAGGACTAGCCACTTTTGGCGCTAATGTAATAGTTGCACTGCATACACTCTTCAATAGCTTTCCTGATTCAAAGAACTCCTTGACTACCTTTATCACCTCTTCTCCAACTATATTCCAGTATTTCTTAAAGAATCCTACTAAAAATCCATCAATATCAGGTGCTTTGTCACTTGGTAATTCTATAAGCCCTAGTAGGATCTCGCTATCAAATACACTCTTGATTATGTTCATTTGCTTTTCTCTATTAAGAAATGACCATTCCTAGCTATGTTTACATCAAGGCATGGCAATTCTGAAGCCCTTGTTCCTAGAAGACCTTCAAAGAAATATGTGAACTCTTGTTCAACGAACAAAGGATCAGTCAGTTTTTGTCTAGTCTCATTACAGATAGTTGAAATTCTGTTTCTAGCTTGCCTTGCCTTCAAATGTTCATGAAAAAATTTTGTGTTTGAGTCTGCTGCTGCAATCCACAGTACCCTAGACTTCTGCTTTTAGACATGTACAAAGCATGGCACGTAAATAGTGAAAACATGTATAGGTACATAATATGATCCTTAACTGAAGAGTAAACACGAAGTCCTCAAATACCTGTTACTTCCTCAAATGTAATACATAATGGCCAACACCAAATGAAATATCACATCTCAAGTCAGGAAGGCACATAAGTAAACTGACTCCTTATCAATTATTTCGCATGATTCTGTCGAGGCGAGGCGACTTTATCCTATAGGATTAATGGCACAATTTTTTGTCGTGGCATATGGATCGATTCCATAATAATAGTGTACACTATTGAGCTCATTCGGCCTGAACCATGGATACATCTCAATATACTTCCGAGGTTGTATACCCGATCCATAATAATACTACTGAGGCGTTCAATCCAACCCCATAAAAACTGTGAGAACTTTGACGGGTCATTGGCCCCACTCACGAATATATGTGTGGATTATGAAATTCAAGAAAATCTTGAACAAATACTTACAACACGAGATAAATCCGTAAAAGAAAGTGAAGTTCCAGGACTAACCAAGTAGCCCATCAAGTCTCTAAAATAGCAAGGTTTGATATTCTATACAAGTCCAGCCTCAAGCTAAAATATAAATTAAGGCATTTAAACATGCAAGAATAACTCAAGTAACACGATTAGAGCATGGCGTAAGTCTAAGCTTACCCAGATATAATCATAAATTCTAGTAGATGCATGAACAATTGTCACCTCATACGTATCTAGCTCCCACAACACATAGCTCATAACAAAGCACCACCTACGGGGTAAATTCCGTCTCGCAAGGTTAGATAGGAGACTTATCTTGCTTCAAAATCTGATAGCTGGCTCCAACATCTATCTTTACCCCTCAAACCAATGTTAAATGACCCAAAACAAGTCAAACAATGTGCAAACCAATCAAAATATACCCAAAAAATAGTAATTTAACAATTAGAAACAATTTTCAACTCCACACGAAAAGTGAACAAAGTCAACCTCCAGGCACACGTGCCGGATTTTGAAAATCCTTGAAGTAAATATTACCCATAGCACCAAGAATTCAAATATATAAGTTATTACCGAGTCCATGCCCAATTTCATGGTCAAAATCCAAAACCACCATTTATAGGTTTTCGTCTAAATTCGCACAATTTTCCACCAATTGTCATGTTAAAATGTATATATAATTCATGTATTTAACTCAACATGAGTAGGAATCACTTACCTTGTGATGGACGATGAACTCCTCCCCCCCCCCCCAACACTGCCCCAAAACCGGCTCCATTGTAAGAAATTAGAGCAAATGAGCCAAATCTCGACATTGCCAACTTATATTCTACTCAGGCATCCTTCTTCACGAACGCGGCATGTGCTTACGTTCGCGAAGCATAACTCATATCCTGTTCCGAAAATCTTCTTCGTGATCGCAAGAATTGGTCTGCGAACGTGATGCTTTACCAGGCCATCCATTCGCAAAAATGACCACGCCTCCACGAACATGAATGCCAAGTATTCGGGCCCAGCTTCTCTTTCCATTGTAAGAAATTAGAGCAAATGAGCCAAATCTCGATATTGCCAACTTATATTCTACTCGGGCATCCTTCTTCATGAACGCGACATGTGCCTTACGTTCGCGAAGCATAACTCATATCCTGTTCCAAAAATCTTCTTCGTGATCGCAAGAATTGGTCTACGAACGTGATGCTTTACCAGGCCATCCATTCGCAAAAATGACCACGCCTCCACGAACATGAAAGCCAAATCTTCGGGCCCAGTTTCTCTTTCGCGAAAGCAGAGTACCACTACCCAAAACTTTATGAATGCATCTCGCCGATCGCGAAGTCGATGAACAAAAGACCTCCAACTTAAATCTTTCTTCGCGAACGCGTGCTCTATATCGCGTTCATGAAGGAAACACCAGAACTAGCAACCAACAATGACAAAACACACCGCATGGTCCAAAACTATCCTGAAACACACCCGAGACTTACCAATCCCAAAATATTATCCAAACATATCCAAAGGGTTGATACCACGAATAACATCAATACCACAAATCGATGATCAAATTCATTCTAATAACTTTCAAACTTTAAAGTTCGTCGAACGCGTTTGAATCATACTTAGATATTCCAAATCATGACCAAATTTCACACACAAGTTCCAATCAACTAAATGAACATATTCAAGGTCCCGAAATACCGCCCGGAGTCTGATAATTCCAAATCCCACTCCAAGTCAAATAAATTTCAAAACCTTACAAAATTTAAACTTCTATTAATAAGCACTGAAATGATCCTGTACCATACGATACTTAACCTGAACATACAGTCAAGTATGAAATTACCTTATGAACATATAGGATCTTCAAATCTTGATTCCGAGGTCGTTTACTCAAAAGTCTAACCTTGGTCAAATTTTCCAACTTAAAGCTCCTGAATTTAAAATAATTCTTCCAAATCAACTCCGAACTTCTAAAAAATTAAAACCAACTATATGCACAAGTTATAATATATACAGTGAAGCTACCCATGGCCTCAAACCGCCGAACAATGTGCTAGATTTCAAAATCACTAGTCAGGTCGTTACATTTTCTCCCACTTAAACATATGTTCATCCTCAAAGATGCTAAGAACCATTCTAAAGTTGTCAAAATCATTGCATCAATATCCACAAGTTGTACCAAAACATACATATACACACATGTCGTAACCACATGATGTAACGCATAGCTCATATGCCCACATTAATATCATCCACCCAGAAAGGCTTATGCCATCCTTGTAATACTACAACAATGAAATAGGTATTCAAAATCTCATAACCACCCGTCAACCCAATATTTCATGGACTTCCTCCGCTCGAGAAGAACTATTGCCGCATTCTGAATTGATTAACGGCTTTCCCCTTGCAAATATCCATTATACTGATCCTAGGTCCAATAATCTCGTCTCACCCAATATAAGATGCTCGGTTCACAAGCCACATCAAGTACCGTCTAAGATCCCATAAGTCACGATATATTCACCGTCATTCCACAACTCGAATATGGTCAATAAGGAAAGGGAACCCAAGTACTAGAACTACTCAGCACGCATAACAAATATAATGACCAAACAAAATGCGATGAATCTATTCCATAGATGAGAAAAAAAACATATAAAATAATAATAGGGAACCATAACCAACATCCCACCATTGTAGTGTGCGATCTGATCCACACATGATATGCACAAACTGATCCAAACTTCATATTGATAACAGCGTGCCACCCGATCCACACATAACAATCAGGAAGGAAATACCCACCGAGCTAAAATTCTCAATACTCACTCGTCACACGTATATCAATTACAAGCACGCCAAGTGCATAAACATAACTCCAGGGAGACATATAGCACCATGCACTACAAAGGCCCAAGTACGACTAAAGTGCAATAAGCAAATCAATATCTCAAGAGCCATCTCACGCATATAACACCACAAGCTACACAATATCACATCACACATGTGAATAATCAAGTTGCCTCATATGGCATGATATAGTAAATCATGGAATAGATGATGATAGGAATAGAATCTAATGCTCGAAGTCCCATCCATAAGCAATGCTATGCTGGATGAACATAACATACATTCATATTAGGCATGCTAGTGGACTTATATCGATTCCGAACATCTAAAAATAGGAAAGTATAATTTCAATATTCACAAGAACTTTATTCATGACACATACACACAATCATCAAATCATGAACAGGCTTCTACAGTCCGCAACTATAGGAATAGTGCGCCCATCTGACATAAACTCTTTGATCCGAGATATTATCAGAATCTCCCTCAAACCTTACTACTTAAGTGTATGGCATGTCACACCTGCATAATAGTACCATGGGGATACTCCCACAACCTTCCACACCAAGTAACCAAACTATGTACATCAATGGCTACCAACCATGCTATTTCTATAGTGCAAATTAGGAATCTGCAAATCAATGCACAATGCCTCTCCTACAAACAACCATTCTCAGGTGACACCAAAGTAGAGCCGACATACTTCGAACATCTGAAATCTCCCATGCTCTTTCGAGCTTGTGACATCCTTGTCAAAACCAAACTGCGACCTTCACTCTTCAATCTTAGTTCCGCACTGCCCACTGTACCTATCATATTATTATGCAAGAGTGCAGGAGTCTCATCATAAATAGTAAACCCTAAGTAGAATAACACTTCATTGGTTAGAAACCTCTTTATTTAACTCATTCCATAAGAAAATCGTAATGCCACCAACTTTACACAACCGCAGAAGACACAAACCTCAAGTCGTGGCCTGAACTGCCATAACTATTCGGGACCAGTTTGCACATAACCAAAAAATTAAATTGAGTGTTCTAAATCAACCAAGTCAAACATACTACCAACCCCACAAGTATAGCCACGAAACACCTGTATAGCCTTATCATACATGAAGAACTGATCACTTCCTTTACCATTCTGATCCAAACCACTACTAAACTAACTCAACTCTTCGATTTTCTCTAGAATTACATTTAGAATCAATATCTCTCCTTTCCAACACATAATGGACCTCAATCAACACTTATCTAAAGTGACTTCAAATCACGAGATCACATCGTCTCAATACCCATAAGCCATTTTATACCTTCTCGTGTGCTCAATAGTACTTACAACTGCTACACCCGTTCCGATGAGACGTTTTAGGAATACGAAACTATTTCTTCCAGCTCTCTAACACTGAATCGTAAACCTAGTGGTAACATAGAAATATCCCAAGCATCCTTCACATTCCATTGCAAAATCCAATCCCCAGTCACACAACGGACCTGAAAATCCTTAGGCGCTATACCTTGAATCTTGAACCAATTAGAACTGTTATTGAGAGTCGCCCACTCTAAGCCATTCCCGATTATATATCAAAATATCTAGTACCCTCTTGGCACACAAATACTCCAAAGAAGTAACCAAATGAATTCCTTCCCTTGCACATCACATTCACAAGGAAGTATAAAATCCAAGTCATACCCACAATCCTCACATGAATCAATATGGAGATATGTAGTACGCGTCCATCAGATTCCTAGCTCGAATTACCCTTGATGTTATCCTCCTCATTCTTAGATAATCCACCAATATACTGAATTCAAAAAAACTACAAAGATATATGAACACGCGATTTAATAACCAACTGTAGGCTCCCCCACTTGGTTTTAAGCCATAATCACATAAACCAATAACCCACAATGACTTGTTCTTCTCAGTTACCAGGATCATATACTATTACCCAGCTGAATTGCTCGTAAGTTCATGTTTCACAAATCATAGCACAACTCAAATTATCAATCCCAATACATACTCCACTTCGTGATGATTGCACCATCTTTCACAAGCGATCCAAACCCACATCGCAGAATATGCCTCCTTATGGATAAAAAGTAGAACTTATTCATATGAATTTCATTAGAGATCATATAACCCCTAACTTTCTCATAGTTGATATCCCATCTATGTAACCTCACAACAACATCTTCCAACTACATTACCTTGGTTATAACCACTACAAAATTAGTTGATCCACCCGAGTCCATACTCGTCCACCAAATTTAAAGGTTTGTTCATTCTATTAACATTACCTGAAGGTCGAACTGCATTGCATCCCAAAACAACAATCAAGCATTCCCATTCCTCTACATCCCAAGCAAACTCATATCTTCGAACTTCCTAATTACAGAAGCCTGCTGCTCAAACGAAATACAAAGACATAGTCATTTTTCCATCATGACACAACACGCTTTAAGCTTTCTCGAAGCATGTGGCTATCTTACCACAAAAAAATCCATACGATATGCTACCACTCCCATTTTGGTTTAACCATCTCCCTATGCAAACTACTCGATCTCTGCTACTTGTACTTGACCTGCTAAAAATTCCAACCACCATGAGGCATATCCCACCATGTACATTCACATAATCTGCTACCAATCATGCCACCCCAAATCACAATTTATCTTTGTGTCACATGAACCAATAGAACGCAATCAACTCTAATCTTCCTCAGTATCACCTCCCTCGAACCATCAACACTGTCACACCTCTTTTTTACGCACCCGCAAGGATGCAAAGAGTTTTTCCAATTAAAGGACAATCGAGATGGGATTTATTTAATTATTTCAGAGTCGCCACTTGGGAGATTTATGGTGTCCCAAGTCACCGGTTAAATCCCGAATCGAGGAAAAGAATGACTCTATTTAACGGTCCGCGAACCAGAAATCCGGATAAGGAATTCTATTAACCCGGGAGAAGGTATTAGGCATTCCCGAATTCCGTGGTTCTAGCACGGTCGCTCAACTGTCGTGTTTGGCTTATCTATCTGCTTTTTACAATTATGTACTTAGTGCAAGTTAATATTCCCTTTACCGCTTTTATTATTGGTTATGATTTACGAAAGAGAAAGTTGCTTAAAAATATGCTTTCGAATCACGTCACATGAAATGCACCCGGATCCTCGACATATTCTTATTCAACATTTCGGGGTTTGGATTTGGGTCGCATGAAATGCACACCCGTATTTAAGAAGGTAGGACTAAAATATGCGCCCGGAGTGATTACTTATTTACACTGTCGAGGAGGCCGTGATATTTGCTAAGAAACGACACATCTCGAAATCTAAGTATTTTATATGTACATTTATAAAGGCCTTGCGATTAGTGTAACTACTGGGCGAGGCACACCTTTAATTCAAATCTAAAGCGAACTACATCCCACTGTATTTTACTTAGGAGTTGATTCCAAATTATTTAAAACTTGCTACGAACCACACCACATGAAATGCGCCTGTGGCTCCTGACACGCTTTATTTGCTCTTGCCCGAAATTGGGGTCGGGTCGCATGAAATGCACCCCCGACTCCTTTAATCTAATTACGTCATTCGGTTGAGTAATAACTCCCTAGCTAATCTTGCTTTTAACATAAGATCTAACGTTAACAGATTTGGAGATTACACACATGAGTAGAGAAGATTGAATAGAGATACAACAGACTAATTCAGGTTTACGTGCATATCTAATGATAGTGTATCTTTGGTCTAGCTACACTTTTCCATAATCAAAACTAGCAATACAAACTTAATTAGAGAATAACAGAACGTAATCAAACATAAGAACTTTGGACGACTACATGATTCAACAGACTTCAAACATAAGCTTCAGGCTTCATTCTTTTCGAACCAAGGAATTACAACTACAGAGATGTGTACCTGGAATGCGGAAGAACAAAGATGAGTGAGCAGTGGCAATGCAGCAACAGTAACAGGAGCAACAACAATGGACCAGTAGCAACCAAAGTAAACCAACAGCAACACAATAGACTCAGCAGCAACACAGTAAACACACCAGTAGCAAATTCAACACAGCAGCAACATACTAACAACACTGACCAGCAGCAACACTTAACATAATAACCAACCAACAACCAATAGTCAACAATAAACCCAACAAGCAACAACAATAACCACACCAGTAGCAAACTCAACACAGCAGCGACATATTAACAACAGGCCAGCAACATCAATGGACAACAGCAGCAACAATCAACCAGGCAGCAACACTATAGACACTCAGCCACTGAACACAGCTAGAACAGTAGCACAGCACCACCACCAACACAAGAACAACAGCGAACAAACGACCAAACACTCCAATAGCAAAGCACAACCACAGCAGTAGCCAAAGAATGACAAACAGGATTTCAGCAACCAATAAACGAAACAGTAACCAAAAGCCAATGAAACAGTAACTTGTATATCCTTCTTGTTCTCTTTGTATGTTTGGTTTCAATATCGTTTCTCCCCTGTTTTTCCTTAACTCTCAGCTCTTTCTATCTATCTCGTTTATGTGTTTTCGAAATGTATCTTCACTGTGTGTATGTATGCCTGCTCTCCTCTCAGGTTTTTCTCTTCAGCTATTACTGTTTTTGCTCTCTCCAGGTACTCTCCCGTGTTCTCCTCTTTCTGTTTCAGCTTAATGCTACACTTATAGCTAACAACCCCAACCCCTCCTGAAGGCCTGCCCAATTAACTAACCCTTGCCCATTCTTTTCTCTGCCAAGCCATGCCCTGCCAGTCCCACTGCTCCCTCTGTTTCAGCACTAAGAATTGTCTAAGTATGGGCTTTAGAATTAATAACAGGAGACAGCTGGTGGTGCACTCTGCTGTACAGCAGGTTCCACCAGCAGTCTTAATGCCTTACCCCTTTCAATTATACCATTCAAGCCTATATCAACAAACACTATATCCAAACATCCTCATTAACTCAGAATCCAGCATCGATACCAATCAGCTATAACCAATTCGAATTCCTAACTCGAAACATTACAATTCAACTTCAATTCGACAGAAGTTCAAACATGGAATTGATCGGTATTAACACTAATGTCCTACTGCTCTAAACAACATTTATAACTATTCGACGATATTCGTTTAATCGATTATAACATCTAGAATCGATAACACACAGTCGACTAGATAAAATTTCGATTCAACAGTGTTTCGGACTCCACAGTGCCTCGGCAGAGCACGAGTTAATATAGGAACATGGTTCGACTTTGATAATCGAATTGCATACGCGCACTCAATTACAAGTATCATCATACAATCAAATAGAAACAAGTTGGTCGACCAAATAAAGGGGTCTATTGGAGATGAAAACAGAAGAATAAAAGAAAAACACAAAGATAGAAATTCACACGATTAACAAATGAAATAAGAAAGGAGAAATACCGCGCAAGATGAATATCCGAACTTGAACGGACCCCGGACCCGTCTTCAACTCGAACTTGGACTTTTGAAGTCGAAAAGAACTTAATCGAAGTATTTTCAACCGAAAATACTCCGATTAAGGTCTATTAGACTCCGAATCTTTACTCAATCGGACGAATTTTAGCACTTGGGTTTTTAGGGTTCTTGTCCGGTTCTTTAAACTAATATTCGAGAAAATTGGGAATGATTTGAGATAAAATGAAGATGGATTCGACTAGAGGGGATCATGGTGGTCAAAGGGTGTTAGTTTGGTTGGATTTGGGGTGGTGGCCGCCGGGTTTTGGGCGGTGAATATGGTCGGCGGCGGCTAGGGTTTGGGGGAAGGGATTTTCGGCTGAGAGAAAGGGGGGGTGTTTAGGCAAATGAAGGGGTAATGGGGTTCTTGGGGTTTTGGGTATTAAAATTTAAGGTTTAATCTTAGCCGTTGGATTATAAGAGTCCAACGGCTGAGATCAAAAGAGGAGGTGACGGGGCCGGTTCGGGTGTGGGGGAACGGGTCACGAATTAATGGGGCTTGGGATTGGGCCTTTTGTTTTGGGCTCAATTTTAAATTCACACATGGCCCCAATCCGATTTCCTTCTCTTTTATTTGATTTTTTTCTTTTCTTTTATTTTCTTTTTAATTCCTAATTTATTAAAACCCAAAAACTCTAAACTATATTACGAAAATCAAATTAGTTTTATAAGAATACTAATTAAGCTCTTATTATAATTAAATTAAACTAAAAATCACACAATTGGGACATTAAATGCTAAAAATACAAAAATACATATTTTTTTGTGATTTTCTATTTTTGTCAAATAAACTTGATTACTTTCAATCGTAAATTAAAACCTAAGAATGCAAACGCAATATATTTTTGTATTTTTCTTAATTTAAACAGTCAAACATGCATACACAAAAGGGTACAAATAATAAGAAAATTAACACAAAAATCCACAGATATTACAACGATACAAAACAAATTTTATTTTGAATTTTTTGGGAGTAAATCTCATGTAGGGCAAAAATCACGTGCTCACAAACACTAAAAACACTAATTTGACCCTGAATTCACAACACATTGCCGTCTCTAATAACTGTTTCTTAGCTACTACTCCGTAACATAGTGCCCCTAAAAGAAACAAACGAAGACCCCGTATTAGCGAGCCTTAGTGCATTCAAATATGGACGATGACACCATAACACAAACAAGAATTCTACCAAGTTCGAAAATACCAAATCTCGCTACTCTATCAACCAAAACTTGAATATCCATAGTCCAATTGCATCTCCTATATTAGAATTAAACACTGAATCCTCTATCATAAACTAAATAATCTCTCTCCTAAAGCATTCACTGCCGCAACACATAACTATACAACCTACCATTCATACTAATACTGCACGATAATAATGCGAGAAATGTCATAATGCACTATGTATAACCCCTAAACTATGGGCAGCACCAACACCGCCGAATGATCGAACACCCTTCCACGAGGCAATAGTAATCTACCTCAAAATGCAAGGAAAAAATCATGCACTACACCTGTAGCACCACCACAATTCCTCGATGCCCAATTGATATCAAGTGCTCCACATCGTGTTCGAATGAGTGGGAAGGAACTAAACATATAAGCTTCAAAAAAATCAAATCGCACGATAAGGAATCAAGAAAGGGAAGTTCTTTTAACAGCCTTGTAGCCCCTAGAAGATAAGTGAAAATGTCATTGTACTGATCCGCAAGACTTTACTAGAGTTGCTCATGACTCATGAGACCTAAGTGTACCTAGTGCTCTGATACCAAGTTTTTATGATCCAAATATCATATTAGGTCCTGATATCTCCCAACAATGCTGTTAGGCAAGAAAACAAGCGTATCTCCAATTTAACTATACCTTTTAGCTTTTAAAATAAGAAATTTTATTAAATAATTAGAATTAAATCAAGAACCCATGGCAACATATGTATTTACTTACCAAAATACCGAGTAAGAATAATACAAAAAATGAAGCGATAAAAATAATATGTACAACCGTGAACATCCAATAGGAGCCTCCAAAATCTAGTGTCACAAGTGCTTGATCATTTACCAGAATATACAATACTACTACAATAGTTGTCTGGAATAGAAGAATACAATAAATGGATTGATCACGGAATATGTGTGTTATGGATCGTAACATGGAGAACGTCTCACCACAAAGTCTCCTCAGTAACTGAGCCTATGGGCCGAAATGACCACCAAAATACATGTCTCAGTACCTACACAATTGGTGCAGAAGTATAGCATGAAACCATGAGTATGTAAATTAACGCATACCTGATAAGTATTTAACATAACCCCGAAGAACTAGTAACGAGTGGTCGAGACCGATACTCACTAGTGGTCCAATAAGTTATGTACAATAAAGTAGACACGTACAAAGCATGGCAAGTAAAACAACAAAAATAGATATAGGTACATAATACGATCCTCAACTGAAGAATAAACACTATGTCCTTAAATATCAGATACTTCCTCAGACGGAATACATAATGGTCAACAACAAATAAAATATCATATCTCAAGTAATAAAGACTCAAAAGTACTATGACTGGTTATCAATTATTTTGCACAATTCTACCGAGGGAGAGCAGTCCGATCCCATAAAAGTAATGGCATAATTTTTTGTTGCGACGTACGATCCTATCCCATAATAATATTATGCACTGTCGAGGTCGTACAAATTGATCTATAATAATATCGTTGAGGCGTTTAGCTCGATCCAATAGGAATAGTGAGAATTTTAACGGGTCACTGGCCCCACTTACAAATATTTTTGTGAGTTATAAATACAAAAAACTCTCGGACAAGTAAGTACAACGCGGGATAATCCATAAAATAAAGTATAAGTTCCATGACTAACTAAGTAGCTCGTCAAGTCTCTAAAATAACAAGGTTCGATACTCTATACAAGTCTAGTCTCGGGATAAAATAGAAATTAAAGCAAATAAACTCGCAAGAATAACTCAAATAATATAATTAGAGCATGGCGTGAGTCTAAGTCTACCCGAACATAACCAGGAATTCTACTATACACACGGATACTCGTCACCTCATATGCCACACAACAAGGTAGCACCTACAGGGTAAATTCGTCCATTCAAGGTTAGATATGAGACTTACCTTGATGCCAAATATGATAACCGACTCTAATGCCTCTCTCTACCCTTAAACAAATGCCAAACGATCCAAAATAGTCAGAAAAACGTACAAACCAATCAAAATATTCCCAAAAACTCATAATTTAACAATTACAAATAATTTCCAACTGCACAAAAAGTCAGCAAAGCCAACCCCCTGGCCCGTGCACTCGGATTCCATAACTTCTTGAAGATAAATATTAACCATAGCACTACGAAATTAAATATATAATTTATTTTCAATTTTGTGGACAAAATAAAATTATACCATTTCTAGGTTTTCTTCCAAATTCTCGCAATTTCTACCGACCTTTATGTTAAAATTCATATATAATTCATGCATTTAACTCATAATGAGTTGAAATCACTTACCATGAATGGATGCTGAAAAAACCCCTTCAAAATCAGCCCAAAACCGTCTCCAACTGAAGAAATGAGCCAAATCCTGATTTTGCAAACTTATATACTGCCCAGGCATTCTTCTTTGAAAATGCGACATGTACTCACATTCATGAAGCATTTTCCTGCTCTAAATGTCTTCTTCGCGATTGTGAGAATTAGCACGCGAACGCGATGTTTTACCATTCCGACTCTTCACAAACGCGACCATGCCTCCGCGAACACGAATGCCAAGTCTCCAGGCCCAACTTCTCTTTCGCGAATGCAACTGGGATATCACGAACGTGGAGCACCACTTATCCAAACCTTTGCGAATGCAGCACGATCGCGAACACTAAGAGCAAACGACCTCCAACTCAAATACTTCTTTGCGAACATGTGCTCCACACCACGTTCGCAAAGGACAACACTAGAACCAGCAACCAACAATAACAAAACACATCGACATGGTCAGAAACACACCCGAGGCCCCCGGGACCCCCGTCCAACCATATACCACTCCCAAAACCTTATCCAAACATATCCAAAGGCCCGAAAGTTCACAAATAACATCAAAACCACGGCTCGATGACCAAAATTCTTTTTTCAACTTTCAAACCTTCAAACTTTGCCGAACACATTTGAATCACACCTAGACATTACGAATCACAACCAAACTTCACACGCAAGTTTCAATCAACTAAATGAACCTATCCAAGGTCCCGGAACACCATCTGGATTCCGATAACACCAAAGTCCAATCCAAGTCAAAATTGGTATGTTCCAAAACCTTCGAACTTTCTATAATAAGCGCAAAATTCTTCCGGACAATATGATATGCAACTCGAACATACGACCAAGTCCGAAATCACCTTGTGAACCTGTAGGAATCTTCAAATCTCGTTTTCGAGATTGTTTACTCAAAAATCTAATATTGGTCAACTCTTCCAACTTAAAGCTTTCGAATTGAGACTTATCATTCCAAATCAATTCTATACTTCTCAAAAATCAAAAACGACTATACACCAAGTTATAATACATATGGCGAAGCTAGTCAAGGCATCATACTACCGAACAATTTGCTAGAGCTCAAAACAACCAATTAAATTGTTACATGAAGTCATAATAGAGACCATAATCCGTGTATGCCATCACTACAAGATTATGCATATATTGCTACGAAATATATCGTAGCTAAATATGAAATTTTTTGTGGCTAAACACTTTAGCCACAAAAAAAGTTTTCGTAGCATTCGTAGCAAAATGTAGCGTAGCTAAAAGTTAGCTTCGGACTTTATATGGTCCGTGGCTACGGTCTAATACTTATTGCTACAAGATTTTTGGTATTGTAGCTACAATGATAAAAGTCTTTTGCCACCAAAAAAGATACTCATAGCAAATTATTTCATTCTTTTGCCACGACAAACAATACTTGTAGCTATCTTTATATTGTAGCCACACATATTGTCTTGTAGCAAAAGATATAACTTCTTTGCCACGCAAATTCAGATTTTGTGGCTACTTGCATGGTTTAATTTCGTGGCAATAGTGGGTTTGTTTAGCTACAAATTCAAAGTCCGTAGCTATGAGTTGATGTTTTTGCCACAAACATTTTTTTGGTAGCTAAGATTTAACGTTTTTTGCCATGAGATATATAGAATTGTAGCAAAAGATTTTCTTTATTTGTTATAGAAAGTGAAAATGTATAGCCATATTCTTTTTGGTGGCAAGTTTATATATGTTTAGCTATAAATTAAAAAAATTCATAGCTACATATTAAAGAATTTTCCACAAACATTGATAACCACACAAATTTATATATTGTAACTAAGAATCAATGCTTTTATTTGTAGAGAACTACAGCAAATATTTCAGTTGTTTTAATAAATGCAATATAAAATACATAGAGAATTTTAGTTTATTTTAAGAAATGCAATACATTAGCAAGAAGACATAACTAAAGGTTCAACAATATCATTCAAAATAAATTAAAATATAAAAAGGTTGCTCTACTCAAACATATCAATATACTTTTACAAGAGAAATAAATAGTCACTCATGTCTCAATCGATTTGGATGCTTTCTCTGCTCCTCCATAAGCTGCAATAGCAATTCAAAAAAAAAAAAGTTAAGAAAATGGTGGAATTATGTCAACATGAAAACGCTAAAGTTTACTTGTCATATGAAGTTTTCCTTAAAGAAATCAGATATTTTCTAGAATTGATTGTATATAATAACAATAATAATAAAAAATTAAGTACAATCTCACAAGTGGAGCCTGATGAGGGTAGTGTGTATGTATACCTTACCCTTATGCTAGGGGTAGAAAGTTAAAGCTGGATGAACAACAAATATCCTTCTAAATTTATACTCATCATATATCCAACTTTGATAGCTTACAATCCATTTCTTTCTTGATTCTTCAACTTAAGAACCTAAAATCCCATATGAAAAGTCAATATAACCATCTGATAATTTGGATGTACTATATAAAAAAAAATTATATGATTTTTGGGACAACATTGAAATTTTAGAACTTGTAGACATCCCTCTCACATAACTTTACATTGACACTTTTTATTGTAAATGTTTGAGCTATTTGTCAATGCAAGATGTGATTCATTTGGCATTTCTAAGGACTTAATGAACCAGGAGAGTGGATCGTACATTATAGTTGATATCTGCTTTAAAGTGTGACAATAATAGCCAAGACTTTGAATCAAACAATTTTTTTAAAAACAGAGTACTTAGGGCTCTTGATTGTCTAAATATCAGAAGATCCTTGATTGATCAGAGGCTTCCTAAAGTAGGACCAAAGATTACTTCTTACTCGTTTGTAACAAGGGATAATAATACTTACTTTTCTCCTGATAATTAGGGTGATACTTTAATGAATTTAAAGAATAATATAACAATCAGTAAGCTAACTAACCTTCAAAGAGAGAATGCTCTATTGGTCGTAGCTCTGGATAATGGGTACTTGCTCTTCTTGCTAGCTAGTTCCAGCAACTTTGATTTAAACAACGGAAATAGCAATATTATTGACTAACATTGGCATATACCACTTAGTGATAGAGCTTAACAATACATACTTGATATCGTACGTAGAACCAATACCTCAGTATTTGTCATCATAATTTGGCAATAATAATGAGCCACTTCAATTCAGCACAGATAGAAGTAACTTTGTCCAACTATAAAGAACTTAATTTTGTTAGATAGACTATAGAGGTTAAAATTCAGAAATGAAACGATACAACACATTAAATCTAGTCCTAATTGTGTTTCTCGATTAGTGTACAGTTTAAGTCAACCAAGCTATCTTGAACAATACTGTTCACAAGAAGAAAATGTGAATACACTTCATTGGAAAAAAAAAGAAGAGAAAACGAATAGTAAATGCAACAGGGACAACAATATTATATAAGATGGAGAGACAATAATCTTAGAGGACAAAGAACAACTGATAAGAATGGTATTAAAGAAAAGCATAGCTTTGTGTATTTGTAAACTACTACCAAAAAAATTTATGGAAGTCCAAATTAACTTCTTACTTTTAAATTCTTATCAGAGGCTGATTTAATCATTTCTTAAGAGTATTATTCGACTTTTCACAATTTGATTGAATAATCCTTTATTAGTCATAGTTGAAAAATAATGTCATACAAGATCAACCTCCAACATAGTCTAATTTATTATACTACAAATCAGAAAATAAGCGTAAGAAATGAGACAATTGCAGAATACCCATTACACAAAGAGCACAAAAATAAAAGAGAAAACTGAAACTAAAGTGAATAGAAATTTCAGAAATTACCAACTATTATATCATCAAAACAATGTCTAAATCGAGATAGAAATGCTAAAGTGTAGAGTATTTGAAGTAATCTATAACCTTTTACAGAAAAATAAAAAATAATGGAAACCCACAATAAATCCTAGACCAATACACCATCAAACAATCCACCGTGTATGGGAGAACCAAACTGCATAATACCTACCCAGAAGATAAAAATTTCGAAGAGTTCCTTACCTTTGCCAGTTATGTTTTGGGCGGCGAGGAACTTAGATCGCAGCGGCATAGATTTCATACACCCTGTTGGTATGAACTTATATTGGGTACTAAAATTGTGGAAGATGAAATTTGATCACGCGGCGGAAATAGCTAAAGAGAGAGTGCCTTAATTGACTTTTAACTCTCTTTTGATATGTAGTGGAAGGGTTTTCTTTCTCCTCTAATCTCTCTAAATTAAAGCTTTGATTTTTGCCGAAAAATTTAGGGGGGGAAAGTTTGGAGGGAAAACTTATTCTAAACTCATGATTACCCTCCTAAAAATTAGTGCAAAGAAACTAGGTAATTAAAAATTATCTTAATATTAGCGATATTGTAATTTCAAGTTATTACATCTAATTATATAATTATGAAATTAAAAATATAACTTATCAACATAATAAGATATAAATATGTAGTAGTTAAAGTAACAATTGAACATCACAAGTAATATTTATATAATATTACACATTATAATATACAGTTAGACATCTATATAACAATTATCTTATACAGTAGCATGCAAATTTTCTTGAAAATGACTTTTTCTGTCGTTATATTATACACTTTATAAAAGAAATTATTTTTACCTATAACATCCATCTCAACGTCTCCATATATCAATCAGCCTTACCCAAATATTTTTTTATATTTATACTTTTATAATAGCTAAAAACAATTTACTAATTGTATTAACTTTTGTCATGTCTTTAAATAATATAGTCCATAATTTTTTTATAATTATTTTGTAATTTTGTTTTTCACGTTTACGAGATACAATACTAATTATTTAATAGTTCAGTATTTGCTAGTAATTCTATTTACAAATAATTAGTTCGCATAGTATAGTATAGTGAATTATGTGTCACTTTATTAACTTGTTAGTAGATACTATCACACATACAATCATACTCAATTCGATGGAATTGTTTGATCTTAAAGGGGATCCTCTATGAAACTTAAAAATAACTTATGTTAGAGAACCATATTTTAATTGTGAATTATGTTTTATATAAATTCTCTTTCAAATAGAAAGCATATTAAATAAAAAGAGTATTTAAAAAAATATTAAATTACAATATCGAAATTCTTTCAAGATTAATTACTCCTTAAGAGATACATATAAGATTCAGATTTGAATACATTACTTTTGATGTTTGAGTTGTAACGACGTTGTAGTTAATTTGCATATTACGATATATGTCATACTTTTTGACATTATTCATAGTTGAATTATAATTAATAAATATTCAAAATAGATTATTTGTTATAATTTTTGATTTTAATATAATTTTTATAATTATTTTTTTATTTGATCTATCTTAAAATATTTGAAATTAATATAATTTAAAGATACGTGTGACTCAAAGCTTATACCTCGCCTCGTGAGAGATAAAACGCATTGATTCATGCCCGTACCTTTTAAAACATTGATGGCAAGCCTCACGTCATGAAAAGAACTAATGATTAGCTATAATGTTTCGAAAGAATTACAAGAAAATACATATGACTTCACACCATATCTATATGTTGGTGTCGAGCATGACCGTGAGTCTTTAATCAAAAGTTATTGTGTTCTTAAGTGATACTTCGGATGCTTTAATTGATGATATTCTATATTGAGCAAAGATTTATCTTATTCTCTTAGATTTTGTTTATGATTGAGTATTGTCATTAATTGAGTTAGAGAACTCGAAATTACTGGGTTGTTGTTGTTGTTGTTATTATTGGAGTAGATTTGAGTTAAATTTCAGAAAAGACACAAGGAAGAAGATGAAGTTAGTTTTTTGTATAATTATGTATAATAATGTATAATAGTATATATGAGTGTAGAAACATACGTTATAAACTATTATACACTTTTATACACCTTTATACAAGCTTCTGTAAATGAACTTTTTCCACGATTTTTAGTTGTAATTTTCGTTCAAAACATTCCAAATCTCCATTAAATGACTCAAATTTTATATACAACCTCCTTATACGATTTCTAACAAGTATAAATAATACGATCTCCAAATTTCACACAAAATCAAATTCGGAACTTAAACATACATACTTAAGCTTGTTAAAAATCTAATTTTCACTATCCAAATGAATTTGGTTTGTTGAATTAATATTTGAGTCACAGTTATTGATTTGAAAAATAATTTAAAAGCTTGAGGAATATTTTTTTAAAAATTTAAATAGTAATTTTCAGAACCTATTTGAGTCGGATGTTGAATCTTAGCCTATTATTTTTGGGCTAGTTGGTTGTAAATTAAAATATAAGATGTGATGACCCGGCCCGTCATCATGTGAGTTATCACCCCGTTTTCCCCGTTATATGCTTGTTCATATTTCAATATGTATGTTTGGTGATTTTGAGTCAATGCGGATTGGGTTTTGTTGGAATTGAGATAAATAGTCTCTTAGAAGAAGGAATAGTTGGGAAAAGTCAATTGGATGTTGACTTGTGAGTTAGAGAGTTCGGAATCGAATTCTCATGATTCGATCAGCTCCGGGAGGTCATTTATGAGTTAGGAGAGCGATCAGAAGTGAATTTGGAGGTCCGGTGTAGTTTTAGGCTTGAATTGGCTAAGGTTGGATTTTGGAAAATCCGAATGGTAGGTGAGACTTTGATCCGTGAGTGGAATGGAATTCCATCGTTGTTTATGCTTAAATGGGGTTAGTGTGAGCTGATAGCTCCGTGTTTCAGTTGATTGGTCGAGCTGGCCTAGCAGTGTGTTGGGCGCCATCACGATCGGGTTTTTAAGGTCGTGACATAAGCGATAAAATTAAAAAGTATGAAGCTAAGTTATTCTAATGTGAAATTTTTCCTAAAATTGGTATATAGCAATAAATATGTGGTTATATCACTTCATCATGACAAATAATTGTAGTTATTAAACCAACTACTATCACAACTTTTTAGGACTTGAAGAAAAAAAATTATTAAGTAATACTTTATTTAAAATAATTTATTATGATTAAAAAGTTATTATTGCTATAGAAATATTTATCTCGAGGAATAAAATATAATGACTAGCTACGAAATTCCATATTAGGAATAAATCTGTGGCTAATTTAACTTATACTGCCACAACTCTTTATAATTTGAGGCAATAAGTATTTATTTAGCTACAATATTTTATTTTAAATAATATGTTATAGCTAAAAAGTTACTATTGTTATAATAACTTTTATTTCGTGGCAAAAAACTAATTACTAGCTACAAAATTCTGCCATAACAATAAATATGTGGCTATATCATGTAACTACAGCCACAACATTTTTTAACTTGGAGCAAAAATATTCATTTAGCTACAACATATCATTTTAAATAATTTATTATAGTTAAAAGGTTACTATAGCTACAGTGTCTTTTGACGCGTGGCAAAAACTTATGATTAGCAACGAAATTCTACTGTAGCAATAAATTAGTAGCTATTTAGATTGTTATTGCCACGATTATTTGTAATTATAGCAAATGCGAGAAATTAGCTTTGTCAATTTAGTGTTCGTAGCTAAGATATTTTAAAATTTTGGAAATAGCCATAGAATTTTAATTTTTGTGGCTATTACTAAGCATTAGCCACGATTAATAAATTCATAGCT
The DNA here is from genome assembly GCA_032618575.1 of Nicotiana noctiflora. Classification (NCBI taxonomy): domain Eukaryota; kingdom Viridiplantae; phylum Streptophyta; class Magnoliopsida; order Solanales; family Solanaceae; genus Nicotiana; species Nicotiana noctiflora. Next base: position 10,821 of record JASVEL010009569.1, on the reverse strand, counting down.
AAGATTTCGTAGCTACAAATATATAATGTAGTAGTGTATATTATAATACGATAAACTAAATTATTCATATTAATAATCGGCATTTGAAGTTTTTGAAACTGTAAATACATTTTCTAAATTAACTAAGGCCAATTAAGCGGAGAAGAGACAGAAGCCACATATCTGCAGCTATTTGTGGTTGCTCCATGTGAGTCAGCTGCCATATGAAAGGATAATCGTTTGTAGTGGTATATATGTTTCACTCACTCTATCTTAATATATGTGATATATTTTCTTTTTAAATTTATATATTTTAATATAGTAATAAATAATTTAATTTTTTTTTTGTTAATAATATAATTTATAACCATACAAATATCACTAACTTATTTTAGATCATAATTTATTTTTTAATTCTTAAATATTTTGTCCAATTATGCATCACATAAAATAGGACGGAGGGAGTATAATCCGACAATTTTACATAAGATTCTTGGATTACATTTTACTCTACATTTGAATGCTTCGTTTATAATTTATAATACTGATTTCTTTTTCATTTTTAGTTTTTTATTTTGAGTGGACAAACGGGGAACATAAATGAACATGAATTTAAAGTCACAATTTACAATAAACATATGAGTTTGCAATAATGAATGATCTCAGAATCCCTCCTTGGATCAATCAAGCGTCACGCTATGGAGATTTTAATCGAAAACAGATCTGCCAACACTGACTTCTATGTAAAATCTTAATGATATTGATGTTGGTTCTTGTTTTAGTTCATTTTCTTTTTATTTACTTAAAATTTGATCGATAATTTCAGCAAAAGTTGGTAAGTAGTCATTCCATCTCAAATTATTTTTCATATTTCTTTTTACACCACTTTTTAAAAACATGAATAAAAAAGTATTTTTTTAACTATTTTACTTTTATTTATATTTTAAAATAAATTTATTTTCATTGAATATTATTTTATTTATGTGTCATCTCCATCTTTAAAAATAATTATTACTATTAAGAATAAAATAAAAATTAATTTTATCATAAATTTTTAATAACATATAATTCTAAATACTATTTTAAAAAATTACGACGGATAATTTGGGACTCATAGAATATATTTTTAAGCTAAAAGGCATTGAAGAGTTCCGTCGCTTCCGACGTCATGTTCAACTTTTTTCGGTTCTAAAGTTCACAATAATGGATTTTAGCCATTAATAACCAAATTAAAGTCAATGGTAAGATTCTTGGTTTACATGTGGGGTGTGTTGAGAATAATGAATGATGTTATTAATGCAAATAATTTTCCTGTCAATAATTTGAGCCACATTATAATGAGTTAGAATCTAGCGGCCTTGTAAATTTGATTCTTTATTATTCTGTCAACTATATGAATTTTATTTCCTTGTCACCCTCATGAACAAAAAGAGGAAATTCACTTTGATTATTATTTTCAATGTCTTGTTGCTTGTGTTAGTTTTTTTGCCCATCAACTTAGCTGATAAACCAAGTTATCGAACAAAGGTTTTTATTCTCGAAGGAAGAAAATATGAAACCCCGAAATTTCATATGTCTACTCTTAAATTTAATCAATGAGTGATCTCTGTCATTTAAATGTATTTTACTTAATTATGTTAAATGTTTAAATATCGGGTGGAAACGAAAAAAAAATGAATTGAAATTAAGTTTTCCGTAGAAATATTCATTTTTCGGGAGAGATAAATAAAATATTGCACATGCATTTTGGTTCCACTAACTAAGACTAAATTCTTGCTTATCGTGTGTCTTTATTACAACTTTCATTTTCGTAACTTCTCTCTTTGTCACCACAAAAGGACACGCTTCGAAATAGAGCACTTGTAAATATCTTAGGGAGACTCGGCTTATATGTGAGATTTTAGTTCCTTGAAACTTAGTCTCGGCTATCGGGGCATACGCTTCGGACACGCCCAACGCCTAGTGTACTGAGCTCGCCTAATAGAACTTTATGCAATTATATGTAACTAAACTTATAAAGCCTCAAATTTTCTTAATAAATCCTTCTATTCAAAAATACTTTTTTTTAATCATAAATCATTAAGTTGAGAGTATTTTACGTCATAATTAAAATAAAAATTATTGCATGTTATCCACTAAAATTGATATGATCGTTAATTTTAAATAAATCTTTTATTTGAAAAGTATTTATTTAGTAACTTTTGTCGTGTTTTATTATATAATAGTCCATTATTTTTTTATAATATTTTTTTTCTTAATGTTATTCTTTTCACCTTTACGAGATATAGTAATTATTAATTTAATAGCTCTGTATTAGCTAGTAACTATTTCCAATTAATTAGTTATCATGGTATTGCATGGTTAATTATAGTTATTATTAATTTTTGTTTTAGTTTGCCTTTCTTTTTCTTGCGCCGAGGGTCGATTGGAAACAGCCTCTCTGCCCTATCGGGTAGAGGTAAGGCCTGTCTACATATTACCCTCTCCAGACCCCACTTTGTGGGAATATACTGGGTTGTTGTTGTTGTTGTTGTTTGCATGGTTAATTATGTGTCACTGTATTAACTTGTTGAAACTTAAAAATAAATCATGCAAGAGAATCATATTTAAATTGTGAATTATATTTTTATATAAATTCTCTTTCAAATAAAAAGCATATTAAATAAAAGGAGTATTTTAAGAAAAATATCAAATTATAGTATCGAAATTCTTTCAAGATTCATTACTCCTTAAGAGATACGTCAAAGATTTCGTATCGAATACATTACTTTTGATGTTTGAGTTGTCATGACATTGCAGCTAATTTACATATTATAATATATATGTCATACTTTTCGTTATTCATAGTTGAATTATAATTTATAAATATTTTATCGATTATTTGTTACTCCCTCTAGTCCAAAATAAGTATTTTTTTGGATGTTTTCACACATATTAAGAAAGTCATCTTTTAGCATTAATTAGCAATAGAATTGACCATTTTAACCTTACTATCTCACATAAATACTCCTAACACATATTCCAATATTATTTACTCCAAGGACAATGTAGGAAAATATCATTAAGTCATTCTTGAAATCCAAAAAAATCACTTAGTTTGGACCATAAAAAAAGGCCACAAAATCGCTTATTTTGGACGAGAGGGAGTATAATTTTGTGATTCAAAGGTTAATTTTTATAATTATTTTTTATTTTATACTATTTTAAAATTATTGAAATTAATAAAATTTAAAGATCCGTAGGACTTACTCCCCATGTCTTAGGGCCTATGCCTCGCCCGTCGAAGATAAAACGTCTCGCCTCACGCCCCCGCCTTTTAAAATATTGGATGAGACTATTATTCCCTTAACGAGAGGTTTTGGATTCGAGCCCTAGGTATAGAAAAATCGTTCGTAGGAAGCATGTCCACTTCGAGAGGAGCACTACATAGCGCGAATCCAAATATAATCGGGTTCAATATCACCGGTCATAGGGTGAAAAATCAAAAAGTAAAACTTCTCTTTTGTCGGAATAAACTAATGCATTTGGTGTAATGTGGATTCTCATTGCCACGTGTCTTAGGTGTCACGTTAGCAACAATCTGATGGGGGAGTTCTGTGCTGCAGTAATCCGTTAACCAGTAGGTGACAAAATAGTAAACACGGGCTACTACTGTAAAAGCAAAATGCCAGAGATCTCTATGGCCCACTCACCTTATTTGGCCCCGTAGTTGCTCTTTATGTAAAAAAAATTTGGAAATTTAATATAACAAAAATGTACCCCCTATTTATAAAGCAAAATTATTTTAAAATATTATTTTTTATAGTTACCTTTTATATTTTATAAAAAATAAGTATTTATGATATATATTATTATTAAGGTATGAAATATGTTATTTATATTTTTTTTCTCTCTATTTTTATTTACACATGATTCTTTCTCAAAACTTTTCTTCTCTCTTCGAGCAAAATAAGCTGAATCATAGACGCACGAAAGAAAAACAAATCATGAAAGAAAGCCTAAAAATCTCAAAACCAGAAACATGAAAGTAAATCTATAATAAAAAAAAAAAAGAAGCTGAGATACCTTGGGCGACGAAGGGATTGAAGAGAAAGAAGAATTCTTAGTACGGTAAGTAAGAAGAGAAAAAGGCGATCGAATTGGAAGCATTATAAATTATAATAAAAAAGGTAGTGAAGCGATACAAGGAGTCTTGGCCGCAAAACATCATCTCTGACGAACTTTTTTCTCTTCTTTACTATTTAGTCACATACATTGAAATACACTGAATACAAAATTTAAAACAAAACAAAATATAAAAAGTGAATATATTTAATTTTAAAATACTGTAAAATACACTTAATACATATTGAAATAAAGTGAATATAACCAATAAAATATACTATATACAAAAATAATGACATTTACTAGAAATAACTAAAATACTATTAATACAAAATACATTTGAATCTATTGAATATAAAATAGCGATTACAGTAAATACAAACATTGAATCTAATGAATGCAATAGTAAAAAAATACAAAATTTATATACAACTAATCATCTATGATGACCCAAAGGGTCGTCACTTATTTTCTTATTCATTCTCTGCTTCTCCGTCTTAAAAATCTTATTTAGGGTTGACTCGACTTGCGTGCGTATTTCAGGCACGTAGTCGGAAAGTTTAAATATGAATTTTGTGAGAAAAATGCTAAATTTTGATTTTAAAATGAATAAATTGGACTTCGATCAATATTTTGGGTAAACAGATCCGGACCCATAATTAGATGGTCCCGAAGGGTCCATAGGAAAATATGGGACTTGGGCGTATGGCCGGAATCAAATTTCAAGATCCCAAGCCCGAAAAATAATTTTTTGTGTGAAGTTGTTTTCTAAAAATAATTAAGGAAATTCGGAATGAAATTTGATTAGAAGATTATGATATCGGGCCCGTATTTTGGTTTCGGTGCACGGTACAAGTCTTATATATGATTTAAGCACTTTCTGCTAAGTTTGGTTAAAATGGACGTCATTTGACGTGTTTCGGACTTAAAATGAAAATTTGAGGTTTTATGAAAATTTGGAAGGAATCATGGATTTTGAGCCTTACTTCGATGTATAAGATGTTATTTTAGCGATTTGATCGCACGGATAAGTCTGTAGGATATTTTTGAGATTATGTGTATGTTTAGTTTGGAGCCGCGAGGGTCCGAGTGAGTTTTAGATAGGCCACGGAGTGCGTTTGAAACTTTAAAAGAATTGTCGGTGTGTTCAGGCTTGCATGCTTCGCAATTTGCAAATGCAAGTTCACAATGTCACGACCCTAGTTCACCAATCGTGAACATGTCGTGATGGCACCCAGTCCCCACGACTAGGTAAGCCTAACACGTTGTGAAATATACAAGTTTATGAACTTTAAACAAGAAATAGCGGAAAAACAATATAAATAGGAATGTAATCCGTGCCGCTTGGCACATACACTCGTCAACACACTGTATAAAACACCACCAAGACCCGAAATCCCACGGGCAACACAGACTAAAAGAGAGAATACAACTGTGGCTCTATGTGTGAAGAGTATCTAACAAAGACATGAGAGAAAACGTCTACTAATACTATCAGAATAGAAAGAAGGCCTCCGGATCCGCGGACGTAGCAGATCATACCTCGAGGTCTCCCAAAATGCTGCTGAATCACCTAATATGAGCCTGTCCCGATGTACTAGATCTGCACAACAAAAGTGTGCAGAAGAGTAGCATGAGTACACCACGGCGGTACTCAGGTAAGTGCCAAGCCTAACCTCGATGGAGTAGTGACGAGGAAGGTCAGGGCCCTACTGAGAAACAATAATATAGTGATGATAACAATAATAAACAGTTTAAATGATAATAACTCCCGCAATAACAACAATAAAATGATTACTGCAACCGTCTACAATTAAGCTAACAACAAATAACCAACTTAATAAAACACGTCTAGGACCTATGGGAATCGGACCCACCGTCCCATTGACAGTACCTCTGGGTCTCCGGGAATCGAACCCGCAGCCCATGTCTCAATAAATAATCAATAACTCAGGGATCTCCGGGAATCGAACCCGCAGTCCCTACAAATAACTCGGGATCTCGGGAATCGAACCCGTAGTCCCTACCAATAACTCGGGATCTCGGGAATCGAACCCGTAGTCCCTACCAATAACTCGGGATCTCGGGAATCGAACCCGTAGTCCCTACCAATAACTCGGGATCTCGGGAATCGAACCCGTAGTCCCTACCAATAACTCGGGATCTAGGGAATCGAACCCGTAGTCCCTACCGATAACTCGGGATCTCGGGAATCGAACCCGTAGTCCCTACCAATAACTCGGGATCTCGGGAATCGAACCCGTAGTCCCTACCAATAACTCAGGATCTCGGGAATCGAACCCGTAGTCCCTACCAATAACTCAGGATCTCGGGAATCGAACCCGTAGTCCCTACCAATAACTCAGGATCTCGGGAATCGAACCCGTAGTCCCTACCAATAAATCTCAGGATCTCCGGGAATCGAACCCGTAGTCCACATCATTATCACTCCAGGTCTCTGGGAATCGAACCCACAGCCCTGGGATCTCCGGGAATTGAACCCGCAGTCCACAAACACAGCAAGTAAAGGAATACACAAAGAGAAATATAATATTCTTAACTATAACTTCACCGATAAACAGCGCCAGCGATTACCAAGAAAACCCAAGTAAGACAATTAGGCAACTAGACAGTTGAATACTACCTAATCATGCTTTTCTAACTGCTACCGGGTAAGAATATCGAATTTAACAGCTAAAACCAGGAATATCACTCATCGAGCATTTTAAGTAAAGTATGTGTTCAACAACCAGCGCATGTACACGCCCGTCACCTCGCGTACAAGGCATTTAAAGTATCACATAATATCCTAGGGGTGAAAGTCCCCCACACGAGGTTAGACAAGCCACTTACCTCAATTCCGGTACAAAACCGCTAAGAAATAACCCTCTTGCCGCGAATGTCGGCCTCCACAGAGTGTAGTATCTGATAAAAGTCAATAGAATCACATCAAAATAGGCCAATTGGGCATTACCCAATCAAAATAACTCAAAACACACCAAAACCCACAAGTTGCCAAAACCCGACTTCCGGTACGCTTATTGAAAAATCACAAAAATTATATATTCGGGTTCCTTATCTCAATACGAGTCCGTGCATATAAAATTTATCAAAATCGGACTCCGTTTGCCCATTCAAATCAAAGAATTTCTTAAATTTTAGGCCTAGGGCTAAATCCTCCATAAATTACCCCAAATTCCTCCATTTTCATGATATAATTGCATAATATTATCAATACTAATCATAAGATGAGTCCATAGATGATTACCTGATGATTTCCATTGAATCTCCCTCAAAAATTGCCCAAATCGCCTCTTATGCCGAGACCCCAAATGTGAAATGTTTCTGAAATTTTCTAACTTCTGATACAATTAATCATCTGCGATTTTCGCTTCTGCGGACCATTTCCGCCTCTGCGGAACCGCTTCTGCGACCACGTGGTCGCTTCTGCGAACACCAGGCCTGGCTGTCCCATTTCGCTTCTGCGAGCTTAGGGTCGCTTCCGCGAGGCCGCTTCTGCGAAATCTCTTCCGCACCTGCGGAACATTCCGTTTCCGCGCCTCGGAGTCCGCTCCTGCGGACTCGCTTAAGCGGTCAATATTCCGCTTCTGCGGAACTCCCCTTCGCGACCCTGGACCGCTTCTGCGATCCTCTTTCCGCATCAGCGATGCCGCCTCTGCGGACCAGGATCCGCTTCAGCGATCACTTCCGCTCCTGCGTTCACTTGTCTGCTCTTGCGGACTCGCTCCTTCGCTCCCATTTCCGCAGGAGCGAAAACAACAGAACTAAACCCAAACCTGCAATTTTTCATGTTTTCTCCCGTTTAACCATCCGAAAATACCCCGAGGCCCCCGGGACCCCAACGAAAACCACCAACATATTCCAAAACACGATACGGACTTGTTCCAATCATAAAAATACGTCTAACAACATCAAAACCCATAATTCACATCGAATTCAAGCTTAAATTTCTTAAAACTTTCCGAATTGCACATTCGATCAAAAACCCGACCAAACGACGTCCGAATGACCTGAAAATTTGCGGACATATCCAAAATCACATAACGAAGCTACAGAAATTGTCGGAATTCCATTCCGACCCCGGATCAAAATCTCACCTATCGTTCGGATTCGCCAAAATTTCAAACTTCGGCATTTCAAGCCTAATTGAGCTAAGGACCTCCAAAATTCATTCCGAACGCGCTCCCAACCCCGAAATCACCCAACGGAGCTAATGGAACCATCGGATTTCCGTTCCGAGATCGTCTTAACACTGTTCTGGTTGCGGATCATTTTCTATCTTTAAAGCTCTCATTTAGGGACTAAGTGTCCCAAAATACTCCAAATTTCAGGACCGACTCTCCCGGCAAACCACAATAGCAGAAATGAACTTAGGGAAACAGTTAAATTGGGGATTGGGGCGTAATTTTCTAAAACGACCGGCCGGGTCGTTACACACAATTACAAAGGTTGGTCACAAATGCGATACTAGCCCAGGTCATCTCGTCTCACAAATGTGAACTCCTTATCACAAATGCGAAACCTCTCCTGTGCAGCATGGGTCGCAAATGCGATGTCGCAAATACGACTACCCTCTTTGCATGGGTTGCAAATGCAAAACATTCCTCACAAATGCCACTACCCTTTTCGCAAATACAAAACTTGGGGAAAAATGAAGGGTTCACAATTGTGAATTTTTTCTCGCAATTCTCATAAATGGCCGGGGTTCGCAATTGTGAACCCCAGTTAGTAAATCCCATATCTGCAACCTACATATTATTATACTTAGTCGAATTTTGAACCATTTTTCACCCCATTTTCAAAACATAACTCCTTATGCAATTTTTCAAGAACAAGACTTCTTCTAAATCATTTGTAAGTTGATTTTTACTAATTTCTTTTAAGTATTAACATCATTTAACATGTTTTCAACTTAAAATCAATGATTTGTATGGGTGAAATTGGGGGTTTTGGTAGAACCTACGTTATTCTAATATCGGGGATTTGGACCTCGATTTGAGGTCCGATTTAAAAACAAATTATATATTTGGGTTCGTGGAGGAATGGTAACCGTGATTTAGTTTGGACCTCAGGACCATATGGGCCCGGGGCGATTTTGGAATTTTTGGGCAGAACCTTGGGAAATTCATTTTTATGCATTCAAATTGATTCATTTAGTGTTTATTAATGTAATTAAGTAATTAAGTAATTTATGATTAGATACAAGCGAACTGGTGGTGGAATCGAGGGGTAAATCCATAATTGAGACTTGAGTTGAATTCAAAGCATCAAGGTAAGTGTTATATCTAACCTTAGCTTGAGGGATTAGGAGTTGAGTCATAATTGCTACTTGTTTTATATTGAGTACGACATGTAGGCCTGGTGATGAGTATCCATGCATTGGTGTCGAGCATGACCGCGAGTCTTAATTTGATAATGTGTATCCTTGATTGATCCTATGAAAGTTGTGACTGAATATTGGTATTAGTTGTGCCAAGTAGAAGTTGAACATGACTGGTTATAGCTGACTCTTCCTTGTCGGGATATTTGACTTGTTGTTATTATTTTCCTTGCCGGGAAGATTATTAATTTGATTGTTCCCTTATCGAAAAGTTATTACTTATTGTTCCCTTATTGGGATTGTATTGTGTATTATGTTGAAGGTAAAGGGAACGGGTAGTATGCCTACCACAACGATATTGAAATGGGAGCGGGTGATTCGCCTACGACATGTGATATTGAAAAGGGAGCAGGTGGTACGCCTACCACAAATGATATTAAAATGAGAGTGGGTGTGCCTACCACAAGTGATATTAAAAAGGGAGCGGGTGGTACGCCTACCACGAGTGATAGTAAAATGGGAGCGGATGGTACGCCTACCACGAGTGCAAATGGACTCCGATTTTGATAAACTTTATATCTTGGACTCGTGGTGAGATGACGATTCCAAAAATGTGAATTTCGTAATTTATCGAGAAGTGGGCCCGAAGCTCGAGTTTTTCCAACTTCGTGTTTTTGGGTGTTTTTTCGAGTTATTTCGGTTGATTTATGTTCCATTAGCCTATTTTGATGTATTCCTATTGGTTTCGATCAGATTTGGCACCCGCAGAGGTCAATTCTAGAGGAAAAGACATTGCGAATTAGTTTCGTAGCTGGTTCGAGGTGAGTAATAGATGTTGATGATGATCTGAGGGTTTGAAACCCCGGTATATCACAATGTGATGTTGTATTGAGGTGAGACACGTACTCTACGGTGAGTGCGACGTTGATTGTGATTGGGGACTATGGATTAGTCCGATCGGGTGACATTGTACTATGTTGTTTGCTATAAATGAGCCGGTAAATCTCCTACTTGGATGGTTATGGATATATTTGGGCTGCGTGCCGGTTATTTGGATCCCGTGGGGATCGTTATCATTGTTTCTATAATTATAGCATGTTTCATGATATCAGTCATGAACTAAACGCTGTCTAAAAATATTTTGCAAAATCTGAGATTTTTGAGTATTTAATTCTATAATTTTTATTAAATGAAACTAAAATGGTAAGTATTTGTGCATGTGAGGCTTGTATTGCATGTAGTTGGACTGATAGTGGATCGGGCTGCGTGCCGCAATATATATAACTATGATATTGCGCTTGGGATGTAGGAGACCCTCCGGAGTCTGAACCCCCACAATGCGCGCGGGTACCCAAATGGATTGGGTTACGCGCAGTAGCGTCATGCATTTGCATTGC